>SJJU01007147.1:0-14861 GCA_012932125.1 Conopomorpha cramerella
GCTTGGTGAACCGTGGGTATTTGCTTTAGCAAGTGCCTCTGCCTACCCCTCTTTGGGATTAAAGGCGTGAAGTGTATTTATTTTATTTTTATTTTTATGACAGTAATAAACAGTTCTCCGAGCGAAAATCTGTCAAAAAAATTCCCCATTCAGATCCAACACATTTTTGGTCTGAACTAAGGAACTAAGGAGTTGGGAATGACGAGAACTAGAGTTCGCATCTTTTGTCTATGGGAGCGATCTTAAGAACTAGTTCGTTCGCGAACTATACAAGACTACAGGAAGATGTGTAGTGGTATTGTCAAGGCCCCGTGCATCTCTGAGATGCCTTAGGATCGCAACAACATTGTAGGTTCTAACAACTGCGAATCGACTGAATTTCAACGTAACTGACCTTTCCTACTAATAACCGTGTAGCGTATCTTGTTATCATAATTATTTACTCACTTATATAACTTTACCTAGACACGTCTAGGATTGAAGAATAGAAGCACTTAGAGGGATTAAGCACTACAAGGTTTCACGAAGTTACATTCTATCTCATGTGTAAATGTATACTTACTAAATTATTTGTAGGTACGCAAACATATGGTACATTTTTTTAAATTACATAATAAACAACGCCCTTGTGCCCCGTGTATTGGATGAAATACACCTTTTAAACCTTCCCTGGACTTCCACGTGTAATACAAGACAAGAAAATTCTACTAACGAACATCAAAATACACTTCACGCCTTTTAATCCCAAAGCGGGGTAGGCAGAGGCACTTGCTTAATAAGCAAATGCCCACGGTTCACCGATCGTATTTAACCCAACGTGACAGGGGTTGAGCCCATCGCCGTTATAGGGTTCACACACCTTGTAGTGTGCGAGTTTCATCACTATGTTGTCCTTCACCGTACAAGTATTGCGTTGTGTACATAGGCTCTGAAAAAGAGTCCCATTAGTACACGTCCAGTATGAACATCAATTCATTTTTATATATAAAAGAAATAAGAATAAAATCCAACTCACATTGTATTCAGAAAAAATTTCGCACGCACAGAAATCCTTTTCGACTCTTTTTTTGTGTTAGGTCTTTTCCTTTTTTTTTTTAGTTTAAGAAATATCGCGATTCCAGCTGATATTAAGCTGGGATGTAATAGGTACGACACTGACGGTCCAGTATCAAACCTGATCTGATTGTGAACATCAGCTATTTTCCTCTGCGAGATCGTAAACACCCCACATGCCGCCGTCGTCGCAGGAAATTTACTTGAATGTAAAGTTGCTGACATGATGACGTATTAAACGTAAAAAAACTTGACAGCGCGTGATGTATGTAAGTATGTGTGTCAGTGGAAAATTGTTAGAATTCTATGTTTATTATTTAACGGAGTGTATGCAATCACATTATTTCAAACAAAAATCGCACGATTTAGCCTGACTGATTTGTTTTTTATTGTGTTTCATCTATTTCGTTCAGTATATTACGAATTTGTGTAATATGAAGTGAATGAGTAGTGTATAATTAAGAAGTTATAATTATAAGTATAATTAAGAAGTGTCTGTGCTCCAGTTGGTCGGATACTTGTAACCGGGACGTGTACCAATGGGACTCTTTTTCAGAGCCTATGTACGCAACGCAAAGCTCGTACGGTGAAGGACAACATCGTGATGAAACCTGCACACCACAAGGTGTGTGAACCCTATAACGGCGAAGGGTTCACCCCCTGTCACGTTGGGTTAAATACGCTTGGTGAACCGTGGGCATTTGCTTATTAAGCAAGTGCCTCTGTCTACCCCGCTTTGGGATTAAAAGGCGTGAAGTGTATTTATTTTATTCAATTAAGAAGTTGTGAATTGAATGTAAGAAGTAGAGAAAAGGACTGATAAGTTCCTGCGCAATGATGAAGCATTGAAAGGCAACGATCCACCCTCCCGGTCAATCGTCCAAGTCAATATTTAACGATTAAGCTGTTCTTACAGCTTCAATCTTTAATCTAGCTATTATACTATACAATTAGCGTGATTTGTGACATTGCTTATTGTGACATTAACCACGAAGAAAATTTTGTTGAGGAATGGCAAATGATCTGAAAAGTCAGTAGATTAATTCCAGTAGTAGCCACAGTACAAAATATGGCTTCTTTGAATTCCTGTCTGTTAGTTTATTTTTACTCCCTTGAGGAAAAATAATAATATGTTGCACCGATATGAACACGGCCTTATAGCTTGGGGCTTAACGCATGTGCATGTGGTGGGAGTATTTTTAGTAAAGGCCTTAATAAGTAGGTACCTACTTAAGCAATTCAACTTTTACGTAGTGGAATTGTTTTAAACCCTGCTATAAATGTTTTACAACTCATGATTTTTTAACCACTCAAATGTAATTATCTACTACATCTACTCATTTATTGTTTTTCTCTCTTCATCAGCTAGCTCATCATCAGCAAAATGACGTACGCTAATGGACGAGGGCGTCCAATGTCCTCATTTCCCTAAATGCCAATAATCACCACGTTTGGCAGACGGGTTGGAGATCGCAGTGGTGTTGTGGTTTAACTCTCAGAGAGCGCTGCTGCCGTCCTATGGAGAGTTCTCTCGGTCGCCTCTTACGACCACCACGGCCAGAAAAGTTGGGTTGGTGACACATGTATTCTAGTCGCCGTCATCACTTGGCTTTTAACTAGTTACGTAGGTATACTTATCATAGATATGTATATACATACACACATCAAAAGTGTGTAGGGATCAAGAACATTTTTAGCTCTAAAAAAATCTAATTTATTTAAATCAAATCTAATCTTCTGGATTGGTTTCCTACTTAATTCCCCATGCCTCTATCAATGACTCATCATCACATTTTGAATAAATTATGAAAGAATTCAGGTTTTGTAAAATATATTCTTGATTGCAATCTTCTAAAATGTACTTGATCCCTAGACACTTTTGATGTGTGTAATAGATAGAGCAGTCGTGGTATACTGTTCTTAAACGAGGAACATATCAGATCAAGAATCGCGTGACATGATTTTGAATCACATGACATAGTGTATGACGTTCTCATGCATGCTGTATGTAGGTAGGTATTAGCGTATACGTTACTATCTAAATATATAAAAGGATAAGCTGACTGACTGACTGATAAGCAACGCACATCCCAAACGGCTAGATGTACGATATTCCAGATGGAACAGATGTCCCACCTGACCATCCCAACCAATTGGGGTACATGTTTTTTTTTTCTATTCTTCCCAACTTAGCTAAAATACAGTTAAAGAAAAAACATTTATCAGTGTATTTAAAACAAAATTACACTGTCTGTCTAAATACATCATTTTTACATCTATACTATCGGTACATGATTTTTGCAAGTTGGGAAAAATGTAATCTGTCCCAACTGGTTGGGATAACCAGTTGGGATCGATGGAATAACTCAACGTAGGAATTTGAAATGGACAGAGCCAATTTTTTTTAATTGCAATTTAGCAGGAACTTAGCTTAGGTACCGTATGATTGCACTAAGAAAGGAATTCCCGAAATTGCCACGGAAACAGAATTTATAACGTATATGGGTAAAACAATATTTGCCGGGTCAACTAGTCTGTTATATAGTTTATTGGTATGAGAGGTATGTCACCATTAGGCTTGGCGCTCTCAATGCTTGTGCTTCTGGTGGTTCTGGTTCCATAGTTACCGGACACAGAAATATAACGAGTAATTCCGATTGTTCTGGGATGTAAATAGAATCCTTCAGCTGCATTTCTTCCTGGAATGTCGTAGAAACCGACTACAATAAATGGAGATTTAGGTTTATTCAGGCTGTGAGTATAACTGAAGACCAATATTGACATTTTTAATTCCTTATTATGTTTCTTTACATATGGCCAAAGGGTCCTTGTGATCCTAAGGCTGTATCCACACCCTTTTGGGGATCACGGATGTTTTTCTACCTGTCGGGGTGTGGTGGTGCTCCACCCGCATAGAGCAGCGATCCATCCAATGTAAAATATGTAGACCAAGGGTAAGTAGGGCCATCGGGCTCAACTTCCCTTCATCTTCTACCATATCCATGAGGAACCGCCCCCAAAAAAAATATAGTATACGTTTTTTAATCAGCTAGATCTGCTTTGTACCAACCTAACCTAATTATGTGATTAATACGAAATACCATTAAATTAAACAAAACTTTATTTGAGATAAATCCAACAATAATAAATTAATCAACTTCCTCGATGACAGGTCCATCTGTGGAGCCATCTCCGGAGCGAGCACGGCTGGCGCCCGCGGTGTGCAGCTTTTTCATCAGCGGGGAGCAGACACCAGTCATTTCTCGCAGCTTTTCTTCATACTCCTCCTTCTCAGCCAGCAGGTTCCCCTCCAACCATTGCAGAGTGCTGTCACACTTCTGTATGACTTTCTTGCTTTCCACCTCTGACAACTTCCCACCGGCTTCTTCCACAGCTTGCTTTACTTGGAATAGGTACGATTCCAGTTGGTTTCTAGCTGCAACCCGATCACGCTGACGCTGATCTTCTTCCTTGTAGCGTTCGGCATCACTCAACATTTTATCTATTTCAGCCTGAGAAAGGCGACCCTTGTCATTCTTAATCACTATGTTTTTGCTCTTTCCCGTGCTGTTGTCTTTCGCTGAAACATTCAAGATTCCATTCGCATCTATGTCGAAAGTGACGTCGATCTGTGGTACACCACGGGGAGCTGGCGGTATGCCAGTGAGATCGAAGTTTCCAAGGAGATTATTGTCTTTCGTCATAGCGCGCTCGCCTTCATAAACCTGAATACTAACGGCGGGCTGGTTGTCAGAAAATGTTGTGAAGGTCTGGGACTGCTTGCATGGTATCTTTGCATTCCTTTCAACTATTTTCGACATAACTCCACCAGCAGTCTCTATACCAAGAGATAATGGCGTCACATCGACTAAAAGTACGTCTTGGATCTTGGAATGACGTTCCCCACCTAAAATCGCTGCTTGAACTGCTGCCCCGTAAGCAACAGCTTCGTCAGGGTTAATAGATAGGTTAAGCTTTTTTCCATTGAAGAAACTTTGCAACAAGTTCTGAATCTTTGGAATGCGCGTTGAACCTCCAACTAAAACAATATCATGGATGGATGCTTTGTCCAACTTTGCGTCCTTTAGTGCTTTCTCAACTGGTTCTAAGGTCGAACGAAATAGATCCGAATTCATTTCTTCAAATCTTGCCCGGGAGACTCTCGAATAAAAGTCTATACCTTCATACAGAGCGTCAATCTCAATGTTAGCTTCTGTGCTGGATGATAATGTTCTCTTGGCTCTCTCGGCAGCTATTCCCAGACGGCGCACAGCCTTGGGATTAGATCTTAGGTCTTTCTTATGCTTTCTTTTGAACTCATCGGCCAAGAAGTTCACTAAACGATTGTCAAAGTCTTCGCCACCGAGATGTGTATCTCCAGCAGTAGATTTCACTTCAAAAAGGGATCCTTCATCGATGGTCAAGATCGAAACGTCGAATGTGCCTCCTCCGAGATCAAATATTAGTACGTTACGTTCGCCTTTCAAATTTTTGTCTAATCCGTAAGCGAGAGCAGCTGCGGTAGGTTCATTGATGATGCGCAACACGTTCAGGCCCGCGATGGCCCCGGCGTCTTTTGTCGCTTGTCTTTGTGAGTCATTAAAGTACGCCGGCACGGTAATCACAGCGTCTTGTACTTTTTTCCCCAAAAAAGCCTCGGCAATGTCCTTCATCTTGGTCAACACCATGCTACTAATTTCTTCCGGGGAAAATCTCTTGGTGCGACCTTTGTATTCGACTTGTATTTTTGCTTTACCGGCATCATTGAGAACTTTGAATGGCCAGTGTTTAAGGTCTTGTTGTATTTTAGGGTCGTCGTATTTGCGGCCGATGAGTCTTTTCGCGTCAAATATGGTGTTAGTCGGGTTGAGGGCGACTTGGTTTTTAGCGGCGTCGCCGATGAGTCGCTCCGTCTCCGTGAAGGCGACGTACGAGGGCGTGGTGCGATTGCCCTGGTCATTAGCGATGATCTCTACATTTCCGTGCTGCCACACCCCCACGCACGAATATGTCGTACCCAAATCTATACCGATCGCGGGCATTCTTGCACTCTTTAATTTTTTTATATCTGGTAGATTTTTGCCCGTCTGTCTGGCACAATTTTGTTGATGTACCTGTCCGTTTCTGTCACTCGGTTTATTTATTTGACAAGGTCAAAATATGTTGGGCAGTTGTGCACACTGGCCTCTTTCGAACATTGTGGCAGGAAACAAGGATACGCAAAGGAAACGTGAGAAAAATCCATGCACTTTTGTTTTTTTGCTAAACACAGAAAGGATGGTGTATCCCGTAGGTATCTACCCCGAAGTAGATCCTGTTCAGGAGCCAGGTCAAAAATTATGAGATAGTTACTTCTGCTTAACCCTTCAACGGGACAACAAGAGCAGGCAGGTAAGTATTTTAAGTTAGAGTAATCACAGGTACTTACAGTAGGTTAAGGGATATTGAACTGAAACACAGATGAAATCGCGTGAGGTATGCCAGTCTAAAATAGACCGTCTTGATGACGTTTTCCTTCACAGTTCACAGTCACAGCGTTGTGTATCGGAAAGACGATTACGGACCACTTAACCATAGGATAGTCAGTGATCGTGGTGGGCATTTTTCAACAAAAATTACTCTTACGTCTTCCACGTGAAGTTTGAATCGCCTATGACAATAATCCGTCAAATATTGGTCAGTAAAATAGTTTTTGTACAGGCTCTAATAATAGCAGTAGAATTCGAACGTAAAACATTCGGTAAAACTTAGGAATGCCACTAGACAACATAGTCGTTACGTTTTTTTACCTTTTACTAGATGCTGTGAACTAAAAATATTACTATGGATGGAAATTAACAACTTTATTTTCTTTTTTAAAAATGAAATTACAGCGACCAATCTGCTTTTGAGATCTTTTTGCAATCGCCGTTCTGAACCCCGGAGAGCCCTACTCCGATGCCCAAGACCCTCGGCCTCCGAGGATACGGACGACGGTTGGTCCATGTAACTGAATGGAGCAACCGTTGTCTCATTCGGCGGCCTTCATCGCGGGGCACAACGACTCGATGCAGCGTATAGAGCTCAAAACAGGGACAAGCCCACCTACATGCGTCTCGACATTATAGGCCATTCTCTGGGGACGTGCGCGTTTACTTGCCCCTGCCTCTTTTTTCTGGACTCCATACAAATTATCTTTATCCATCCGTGGAACTCTGTATGGAAATCTATGGTCTCGCGCATACAGCGTGGTTGCGATGGGCGACCGAAGTCCTTATTAGCCCCCATGCGGTCATATCAGAAGCCCTCGCAAGTCAAAAAAATAGACGACGATAAAAAAATACACGCTGCGATTCGCTGTTACATCGTTATATATTTCAGGGATCTTCTACTCTACCTCTCTCAGACCAAACATAACTAAACTTGCAAGCTGCGTAGCACCCTCAATATTGTGTTTTGTTCAAGCAAAATGTATGTTCCTAAAATTTTTACCTGAATTTAGTGTACCTACTTCTAGATCCAAACTGTCGCTTTTAATACCATGTCTGTTATCTGACTATTTTGTCTGAATGTTTGAAATAAATAATACTACGCATTGATTGATGCATGCTGATGAACTGCATGATATTTTTTTTCTCTGAATAAAAAATCCTTTCCTTCCTATCTTTCTTAAACTATGTAGCCTGCAGAATGGGAAAAAAATAAAAAATTAAAAGTGGTCTAAAGTCAAAACTGCGTTCATACGTATTATGTACCTTTGACAATAATTTAGAATAAAAAAATCTGTAGATGGGACGGTTAGAAAAAAAATCGAGGAAAATAATACTGATGTAGCATTACATCACTATGCAGCTAAGGGTTAAGGGACAGGAGATTGCAGTATCCTAACCCTTTTACTGCATGTTTTTCATATTTTATCTTGAAATTAAGTGTTCCGATAGAGAACCAAAGTCATCGACATAGCTCATCGGTTTAACAAGCTGAAGTTGCAGTGGGCCGGCCATATTAGCCGTAGAACCGATGATCGTTGGGGCAAACGAATTCTCGAGTGGAAACCGCGTCTCGGCAAACGGAGTGTAGGACGCCCCCAGGTAAGTTGGACTGATGTTATGGCTGGCAGAAGCTGGATGCGAGAAGCCGAAAACGGATCACGCCTATGTCAAGTATTATTATTGTATACTTTTATTGTAAAGGTCAGTTTTAGATTAAGGATTTAATATTTTAAATTAATTTACTAATAATGGCGGTATAGCTATTTCGAAGATACACAAAGCTCAACTTAACTTGTCAGTTGTATGTGAAATACAGAATAACCAGTTCTTGTAGACCTATAATAACCGTTGTATAAGTGATAACGCGTTTATTGGTAAGGGGGTACAAGTTCGGTCTGAAAAACAACAACTTTGTTCGTCAGCCATTTTACGCTCGCTAGTAAGTGAGTTAGTTAAGTAGGTACTTAAGTATAATAATGTTGTTAGTATGCTTGTATGTAGTTACCCACTTAAGTAATAAACTAATAAAGTATAGCAACAATGAGACGTGTGTCGTGTAAAGACGAAAATTATTACCTACTGTGTAATGTTGGCCTCTAGATAGAGATCGACCTTAAGTAGGTGGGTAAATAGATCTAGGAAAATCTCACGTTAAAATAATTGCGAATGTAGTCGAATGGTTGTGACAGTAGAATTGCGAAGTGAAGGTTGTGGGTTCGTGCGTGATTAGGTTCTAGTGTAATACTTTCATGGACGCTCAACTTAAGTCTGTAGAAGTTTTATTGTTAATATTTCGACTAAGGGTTATTTGTTCACGAAAGAGTTAATAAACACTAGTGGATACCTATCCTAAGGTACGCTACACTATCTAATACAGAGTTACTCAAACTTATTACCCCCACGTAACCTGGAATAAGTTCTGAAACGATTGCGAACGCCTAACCCTAAATATAATAAACTACCTGTAGAAGAAAATATGTTTTTAATTCCAAATAGAGTTAACAAATACAGTATCAAAAGGAAGGTGGCGTGAAATGTACTCGAAACCGAAAAGATGTATGAATGTAGATGAAGCGAAAAGGGTATGTCAGGACCGTGACAAATGGAGATCTGTAGTCTCTGCCTACCCCTCTGGGAGACAGGCGTGAAGTGTATGTATGTATCAAAAGGACAATGCAGGAAAATACCACATGTCTTGTTTCACGTCGTAAATTCAATAAATTTTAATAGTAATTTTAGCTTAATCTTCATTCTGATTCAGCAAAAAGTGCAATCAGCCACTATTACGTAAATCTTTACTCAGACCCCTTACCGCCTAAAAGCGAACTCCTGGGCTTTCGCAAACCCCATTTTGAGAAACCCTGATCTGATACTTAACCACCTCACCTATTATGCTCTAATTTTTTATTCACTGCCACAAAAAAAAAAAAATCATATTGTGCCTGCGTAACACATAGGTATAACCTGCATAACAGAACATTAACTTGACAGTAATGCATCTCTGTCATTACAGTCAAGTTGATGTTACATTCCAGGTTTTATCATCCATTGGATGATCGAGTTCAAAAAGATATTTTGAATGATTTTCAAGTCTACTGTTGCAGGAACTGTTCATTGTAATGGCATCCCAATGTGAGAATTAGTAATCAGAGTAGGTATAGATGCCTCCAGCTACTTCCACAAGAAACGTCATCAAAATTGACAAACCACTTTCTAGACCGACGGTACTTTTTAAACAGGAAGTGCTATTCTCCGGCAGTCCTTGACTACGTGCAGTCCTACTGTACTACACATTAGTTCCGCCACAAAAATGGTTTTAACAAAACGAAATGAAAAATATCAAATCTATCTATTTTTCGGTTAAACGTATTTACCTTAAACTATATATACCGCCTTAATTTTTCTTTTGCCAAGTCGCTGGGACTCCACAAAAATCTCTTTGAAATTCTAAACTGTATTTTGTAATGTTTGTGACGGCGCGGCGTACTGTGGACATTTGAGAAAACCTCGGCGCTAGGTAATGTGGTAAATTACCAGCGCCATCTTTTATTATGGTTCTGAAACAAAATTGGCAAAAACATTTTCCTAGTTTTACTACTCATCAATAGATGGCGCTAATTCCAAATTACGATACGTTATAATTAATTCGCTTAAATATAGGTACATAGACGTATACTAGTTTAATACTTATCTTATCGTATCACGTATAAAAACATACTCGGTCTTCAATGCAAATCTAACTTGTTAAACTTTATTGTATTTACAATAAATAAGACATTAAAATGAAATGCTTTATTTAGTAATATTTCTGTGTAACAGTATCTATATGCGTGTAAAGAATCGAGTATAGAGAAATGTCTGGAAATGTCACTTTTTCAAATTTGAATTGTTTGTTTTCGAACGGCTTGAATCAAATTGCCAATGGAGTTTATTGTTTGACAATCTTTGAAACATTTTCAAAATTTTAGGCAGTGCTATTTGTCTTCTGATATTTACTTGTTTCAATTACATTGTGTGGAAGGTAAAATATTTTTTATATAGCATAAACGCATGAATTAATAAAATTGAAAAAGAAAAGTAATGAATGTCTATATAGATCACATTGGTACATATTTCAGATGCCTGCGCCGGTATTTACTTTCTCTCGTTCTGAGAGTGAAATCCTGCAGGAGTTATTGCGAGTTTTCAGCTCGAGTCGAGGTTCCGCGCGGGAGCAGTGGAGCATTCAAGCTGAATTGCTAGTGGAACCCACTGGATGGGACGCACTTTGGAAACTTTCTAAGACTTTCTGCAAAAAATTTGGTACGTATTCCTGACAACTTGTTGGTTCTCTTATAATTATTCATTTTGTTACATTATAAACAATAAGGCTAACAGCATAGAGCAAAATCACACTTATTGCGATACAATTAATAACCAAAATAAAATGTTAACATACCTTATTTACTAAAAACACAACTATACATATTCCAACTATGTACAAACTGACAGGGTGGACAACTTGGATATTATATTAGGTTGAGGGGCTTGCCAATGACATGCAAGTTGTCAGGGGGGTTTTGGTGGGTGGTGTTTCCACAGTCATAAAACTGAATTGTCTATGCTATTAACAAATGTATAATTTAATTAATGTTCTTTATTAATTTTTTTTAATTAATGCACTCTGACTTTATAGTAGTTTAAACTGGGTATTATGATGTGAAATTAACCAAAGATAATCTAAAGCTTACTCTAAGCGAATAACTAATTATTCGCTCGATGTTTGACACAATTAAGTGCATGTGCTTACATGTGCCACGGTCAATTACTTATCTATCAGTGTACACAACACATGTTAAAAAATTACAATAGAACTATTGCAAATGGGGAGACTTTAGAGTGATTTCTTGCAGATTGACCTAATTAACGATTATAAAGATTAAGATTAAACTAGCTTAACAGGTGTTACTACACAAACTTGAAAATAAAAAAAGGCTCTGAAAACGTCCCATTTGTATACATCCTTCACCCAGTATCGAACCCGCAACCTTCAAATCACAACTCAAGTACTACAACTAAAATCATGCAAAATCATTTCAGATGTACGATTTCCCTGCGTTGCTTATGTGTCGGTGAATCAAGTGGACTTTGATAACCTGTCTGCAACTGTGGATGTCCTCAAGGTGCAGCATGAGACAGTGTCTCTGCCAGAAACAGTTCCTGATGTACCGCTTGTTGAACTGTGGCCAACAGAAAAGCAAAGGGAAGCTTGTGTGAATGCGGCAACCACTGCCGAATTCATTGATTTACTTAGGTATTTATCACATTAATTTTATTGTGTTTAATTACTTTCTATAAGTTATAAATAAATGTAAACCAACCAAGGTGGTCTCATGATGTAAAAAAGCTAGCTGACAGATGATTGATGTGAGAACGTTAATGATAGTGTGCAATTGAAAGACGTGATAAAAGTTGTGTTTAATTAATTTGAAAAATCCTTTGTTCAATATTATAATAATATTTCTTTTAATTGCCAGAAGAACTGAAAAGAAAGATATTGTCATGGCTTACAACTAAGTACTCATATTAATAGAATATAGTACTAATTTAACAACTGCAGGATGGCCCCTATCCTACACATACTTTGAACCTTAAAAAAAAAATACACTTCACGCCTTTAATCCCAAAGAAGGCACTTGTTAAAGCAAGTCCCCACGGTTCACCAAGTGTATTTAACCCAAACTTGACAGGGGTTGAGCCTATCGCCGTTATAGGGTTCACACACCTTGTGGTGTGCGGGTTTCATCACGATGTTGTCCTTCACCGTACGCGCGTTGCGTTGCGTACATAGGCTCTGAAAAAGAGTCCCATTGGTACACGTCCAGTAGCCGGACTCGAACCCGGGACCTCCCGGTTACAAGTCACGTATCCAACCAACTGGACCACAGACGCTCTTGGACCACAGATGCTCTTTGACCTTATTAAATTTTAATGTCTTCACTGGAATTATCTAAAGAATTCAGAGAATAATCACATAAGGTATGTAACTACAGGATACATACATACCTATTTAAACATTAAACATTACATTCACATTGTACTTAAAGCCAGATTTAATGATGAACATCCGCAACACACCCGGGTTTATGTGATGGAATTAGTAATTAGTCACAAACCCAAAATCCATCAGAAAAAAACCTAACCTTGTCTAATTAAGGGTTAAGGGCACTAAAAACACTTAATTAATTCAATCATTGTTATCTTCAGGTTTTACTTCAACCACATCTGGATGCCATGGGACAACCAGGATGACAAAATACTCCTTCCAGACACCATTGAAGAAAGGATGCAGTTGTGGTCTGAACTCCGCAGTGGCAACATACCGGCCTGCCTCGCACGCAACATTAACTCTTTGAGAAATAGTGCCATTGATGCTCATGAGAAATTGAAGGAGTTGGATTGTTCACTTAATGAAGGCGGCTTGGCTGACGATGATGGTTAGATACCTTTCTATTGTATTTATTTTATAACTAGGTAGTTTAAAAGGAGTGACGCATATATTATCGTACTGGTGGATGACCTGCGATTTCCTAAGTTTACGTTTCAGTATTTCATTCAAACTATAACACCCTCTAATTAGAGACACGTCCAAAAGGATAGGGATGAAAAGTAGCCTATGTCTTATCTCACGCTTCAGTAGTTTTAGTGTGAAAGCGATGCAAACAGAGTTACTTTCGCATTTATAATATTAGTATGGACTAGCTGACCCGGCAAACATTGTTTTGCCATGTTTGGCCGGTGGAAACATAGGTTAATATGCGCATTTTATATACACATTCAAAGTGTCCAGGGATCAAGAACATTTTTAGCTTAAAAATAATCTAATTTATATAAAAATCAAATCTAATCTTCTGGTCTGGTCTCCTACCTTATTCCCCATGCCTGTATTAATGACTTATCACCACATTTTGAATAAATTTTATGAATGAATTTAGTTTTTGTAAAATATATTCTTGATTGCAATCTTTTAAAATGTACTTGATGCCTAGACACTTTTGATGTGTGTAGATATAAACCTTCCTCAAGATTCACTATCTACTAAAGAAAACCTCATCATAATCCGTTGCGTATTTTTAAAGGTCCAAGCATATGTACATTGGGAATGTCAGTCGACAATGACTTTGTTCAATGCTATGTTTTGAGTTTTATTCATTTGCTAAGCAAATGTCAATGGTTCATCGTGCATATTTATATAATTTGACATGGGTTGAGTACATCGCCGTTACAGAGTTCACACATGTTATGTTTTCCTTCCTGATCAATAGCATTGTAAAAAAAAGAGTTCCATTGTCATAGATCTAATAGCTAGCTAATCTCGAACCCGCAACTTTCCAATTGCAAGTATCCAAAACCACTGGACAGACGCTGTTATATACTAATATAACAATTGTTATTACAGATTCCCTTCTACCGCCCAGCTACATTTCCACCTGTGCGGAGATGAACGCACGACTGGACGGCTTGATGGCGAAATGGACACTTTATGAAAATCCACTCATCCGCGAGCAGTATTTGGCTAAGATGATGAATGTTTGGCAGAAGAACAGAAACAGAAAGAATGTAAGCACCTTAATCTTTTTACCGCTAACGTCTTCTACAACGTTTTTGACCTGACCCAATATGTGGCGCCGTGTGATGACGGCGAATAGAATATATGTGTCACCACCCCAGCCCAACTTTTCCCGTCATGGGGGTCGTAAGAGACGACCGAGGGAGCTCTCCAGAGAACGGGCAGCAGCGCTTTCTGTGAGTTAAACCACAACACCACTGCGATCGCCAACCCGCCTGCCAAGCGTGGCGATTACTGGCATTTCACCCCAAATGACGGATCTCATTGGGGGAGGCCCTTGTCCAGCAGTGGACGTTATGTGGCTGATGATGAATATGTGACGCAGGAGACATGTGATTTTGAAGTCTATGGTAGCCACATCACGTCTACAGCTAGCCGAAGCCCCATGTCCTCCAGAGAGTTCCCTTGGTCGCCTCGCACAGACCTCTATTACGGGAAAAGTTGGGCTGGGACGGTGAAGCATGTATTCTATTCGCCGTCACCACACGGCTTAATAATAAGGCATAAGGAATACAATACAAAACCATAAAATGTTTACTCCGCCTATGCCTACCCAGCTTTGGGATTAAAATACATAACATAACATAATCAGCCACATAACGTCCACTGCTGGACGAGGGCCTCCCCCAATGAGATCCGTCATTTGGGGGGAAATGCCAGTAATCGAGCCGTGTGCTGACGGCGAATAGAATACATGTGTCACCACTCCAGCCCAACTTTTCCCGTCA
>SJJU01007148.1:0-17509 GCA_012932125.1 Conopomorpha cramerella
CTATGTATTTTTTTAAACACAATTAACAAAAACGTTTGACCACCATCCTGCCTGACGTACCAAAAACATATGTTTATTTACAGACGTAAGACACAACAACGTTTTTGTTTTGCGACAATTATTAATAAAAATATCTCTCTATAAAAAATCTAATACGAAGGTAGAGAAAGAAGAAGATTAGATCAATCTAAAGAAGATTAGATAAAATAAATTAAGGTACATAAGGTTAATTATTTTTTCGTTTCACATCTGAGTGAATTGAGAGAGTGAATTTTAAAATACGGCAAGTAGTTTTAATTATTGCACAGCTTGGGCTCACCTAAGAATAGAGAGAAACACCAAATGCAAAGGACCAGATAACCGGGCGTACAAGCGTACATGGTAACACCGAACCAAACAAACACATAACCGAGGGAGTAACTCATTCATGGATGAAAAGGAAAATTCTGCCATGAATTACCCGCAATCCTTCTATTGCATATAAAGAAGATCGTATAGTTTCAATAGGCACCTACTGGTGCACTCAATTATCTCACTCGCAGTTTTAACTATACTGCGTGTAAAAGGATCCCCAGCAATGGTCTTAGAAACGTTATTGGACACGTCAATATGAACAACTTTTACTATGGTGACAATGCGGAGAAACATAAATAAAATTTCATATCCATAAAAAATAGACCAATTTTTGCCCCCGGAGATGACATTTTGTAAGGGGATTGAAATTTTTTTAATTTCGATGTATTGTCACCATAATAAAAGTTGTTCATATTGACGGGCCGAACAACGTTGCTAAGACCATTGATCGGGGTCATTTTACAATCTGTAGACATCATTTGCATTGACCATAAATAAATTCCAGCGTTAAACGTTCAGTTTTGCGGACTTACGATCGAGCGTTGAGTGTTTTTCACTCGCCAATATATGTCGCTCTTTAATAGTAACATTTAAAAAAATATGCTTGCAAAAAAACCTGTGATCGTTGCCTACAAATAAATTTTGTAATCTACATTGGACATTATCGTGGATATAACAATTAGTCAATAAAATTCGATCCACACTTGGGCCTAAGCTATAGTCGTTTATGTGTTCGTGAAATGTGGGCACTTAATAAGCAAGTAACATCTTGCTTCCCTTTCAAAGGAATCATTGTTTTGTTTGTGTTCATAAATAATTTAAATTGGTTTACACACTGACTCTGGAACCAAATCATATCTAGATCCTAGTCAGAAACTTTTACTCCAGTACCCAAACATAGTGATGAAACCATGATAAATAAATAAATAATGTACAGACCTAACGATCACCCAATAGGCTCAACCGCTTCACTTTGTGGACAATTTCTAAGTCAACACCTCAGCCTTTTTGATCTTTAAGCGCTATATTAATATTTCAGGAAATTTAAATTACGTGGTGCGTGCTTGCCTCGACGCGAGCAGCAGTGACGTCTACAGTGTGTGCAAAATGTTCACCGAATATTCCAAAGCTATTAGTGAGACGAATCGCAACGTGACCTTGTGTGAAGTGTGCACTGGGGACAGCTGCAACGGCGCTGGCTCGAGCATGGCCTCACTCCCATTGGCTCTCATCACCGCAACAGTCTCCTATCTCTACTTCAAACATTAGATGATAGTTAGTTGTAAGGAGAAAGTAGTTTTCTATCAATGTATTTAGAATTAACTGTTAATGTGTCGCTGATGATACAGATCTGTGTCACATTTTTTTAGGTTTATGCACCGGTAATAGAATCTAAAAACATTATAATAACAAAAACTATTATTTACGGCAGTCTACCTACCTGTGATGTGGTTCAGTACACGTTACCTTTACGTTTGTCTATATCTTCTCATTGGGTAATATTTATTCTTTTCTGCTGCAGCTGCTTCTCTTTCTAATAGAAGATGTTTTTAAAAACCCAGTGTTAGATGCGGATGGGGTGAATCTTCATTTACGTTGCTAAAAGTCTTTGACAAAGTAAATTGTAGTCTAATGTGAAATCCACGGACATTAATAATTTTCTATGCATTTCAAAGAACAGCAGTTTGTTATAAAATAAAATTAAGTTTAACAAGTTTATTCAAACAAAACATTGTTTTATTTTTATGTCCTTACCTACTTAGTTTCTAGGTATCTAAATGCATCAGAGAAAATAAACAAACGTGGTACCTATAATTCGATTTTTAATGGAAAGATTTTGAACGCAATAATTTCTGATAAAGGGGTTTAACCAGAATTTCTGCTGCCATGCTTACTGTCCTAGGACAGTGAACATTGGCCAAGCTCACATCCACTATAATCTCACGGTGACTATCGACCACGGTGGACAGTTCCCGGGAATGCTAGCAGGTTTGGGCTGTAGTTAGACAGGTCACACTAAAGCGACACCATTGAGGGCTTAGGCCCTCCTAAGGGTAGGCCATTGAACCTCAACTAACCACTAAACTTAAACCAGTAAACTTTTCTCGAGAAGAAAATCTACTACAGCTTAATAGTCGTTGAATGAAGTTAAGTAAGTATATGCGTAAATTTTGTAGTTTGAAAGAACAGCCAGTTTTAGTTGTACTTAGATTGAAAAGGGTATGCTTCAGGGGTTTGGGTATGGATGGAGAGGGAAAGAGATTTACAAGGGTGGCATTAGGGCCCAGACCTGGAAGTATAGGAAGGAATTATATAAAAGGATGTATACCTACTGATCTCGCTTAGGCGAACGGCATAATATGTTAGATGATTTATCAAATGATTTATCCTAAGCCTAGAGGCGTAGAGAGACAGGCGTGAAGTCTGTATTGAATGTCATGTTCGTGAGCATCTGCCACCGATGTTCAGTTCCACGATCATCCTCAATTCATAAATATGACTGAAAAAAAAAAGACGTCTGCATTTTAATCTGCAAGTGAACGACAACGGGTAAGACTACGGACTCTTCTACCGAGTTATAAAAAGACATTATGACAACAATACAATCCCAAGTTATGCCTAAATGTGGAATGTTGCAAAATAATGAAAAATATGCAGCTTAGGGTTACCCTAACGTAGCGAGAGACTAGAGTTAGATTCCGGCACTATGGTTTACTTCGACGCGCATTTACACAACCCTCATATCGTGGGGTTTCCTCATTTCACTTCGAACACATCCTGCATCGGGTATGCATATTTATTTATTTATTAAGTTTGGAAAATTTACAGCGTTACAAACGATAAAACACTAAAATAACAATATATATGCCAATAACAAATTTTCGCATACAAACAATAAAAATATATTAATTAAACGCTAAAGCGGTTCTTAAACCAAGCAAGATGACAGATATTTTTACACAAAATCAAAATTGTTCACAAACACAATTGTTTACGATCCTACATTCAAGTTACCTATTTATAAATCAAAATAGATATTAGTCAAGGCTCTCCTCACTGATTCGACACTACTACAAAACAAGTCAACATCCACTGATAGTGCATTAAACATGTGACACGCGCGTATCATAAACGAGTTTTTTCTATAGTTAGTTCTAGTGACAGCTGTGTACAGAATAACAGGGTTACGAACAGACCTAGGCGGTGTGCGGAGGGAAATTTGGGATAAAAGTTCTGGGCTGTCCACTGAGCCATTTGCAATACTCATAAGGTAGCTTATATCGGCTATGTTACGTCTAGCATCCAAGGGTAAAAAGTGATACCTACGACACCTATGCTCATAGCCATTCGAGTATTGCTTGACTTTAAAGTCGAGATATCTGAGGAATCTACGCTGAATGCGTTCTATCCTATCCTTATATAATGCGTACTGAGGGTTCCATACTTGTGATGCGTACTCTAGATGACTTCGAACATATGCACAGTATAAAATCTTAATAGCTTTAATATCAGTGAACTCAGCGGAAGTCCTTATAATAAATCCGAGCATTTTAGAGGCTTTTTTAGTTATGGCATCTACATGTTGGTCGAAAAGTAACTTAGAGTCTATAACCACGCCTAAGTCTCTTATAACCTCAACACGCTGCAGGGAATTTTGCCGTATACTGTAATCGAAAACAATAGGATTCCTACTACGCGTAAAGGATATACAAAAACACTTCTCAACATTCAAGTCCAACTTGTTGACTTTACAATAGCTGTCGAGTCTCTCTAAGTCACGTTGAAGATCCTCAGCGTCCTTACTTGATTCTACGGCCTTTAAGATTTTCATATCGTCAGCATATAGAAGGATTTTTGAATGCTGGAACTGTGGTAGTATATCACCCACAAATAGCGTAAAAAGTAAAGGCCCCAATAACGAACCCTGGGGAACTCCTGAGGGGATGTAGAGCCAGCTAGATGTGTAACCTAACAGTACAACGGCTTGACTTCTTTTTTCTATGTAGGACTCAAACCACCTCAACAGATCACCATGAATTCCGGTCAGAGCGAGCTTCTTTATCAGTGTTTTGTGGTTGATTCTGTCAAAGCATTTACGGTAATCGGTATAGATTACGTCAGCTTGCACACCATTATCCATACTGCAGGTGATGAAATCTATCGCATTCAGTAGGTTGGACACAGTAGACCTATTTTTTAGGAACCCGTGTTGTTCGTTCGAGAAGGTACATCTTAGTGCACTATAAACTTGATTGTACACAAGTCGCTCAAACACTTTCGCAAACAAACACAGTTTAGATATCGGTCGGTAGTTTTCTACGTCTGATATGGGTCCCTTTTTGTGAACCGGCGTAATAAATGCCGACTTCCATAAGGCCGGTACGTATCCCACTTTTATAGATCGGTTGTAAAGGATACATAGTGGTACCACCAGATGAGACGCAAGCTTGACAATGAAAAGGGGTGGGATTTCATCGGGGCCTCCAGCCTTGGACAAATCAAGTTTGGATAGTTCTTTCAGCAGTAGTTTTGGATCTATTTCAACAGTTGAAATTGAACTGGAGGTAATACTGCAGTCATATGTTGGACTGATATTTGTGTCTTCACCTGGTTGTGAGAAAGTAGAGTAAAAATAGGAAGCGAATAAGTTACAAATAGTCTCCCCATTTGAACCCACTTCATCCCTGTACGTCATACGACCTGGAATCTGATTATTGCTTTTCTTTGTCTTTACATATGACCAAAAATGCTTAGGGTTATTTACGATCGAGTTTTGTACATTATTTATATACAAGTTATAACACAGACTTTCAAGTTCCTTGGCTCTTTTTCGCAGTAGGGAGAAGGTAAAATAGTCCGAAGCATTATGATATTTTTTGAATTTTTGGTTTAATTTAAATTTTTCTTTTAATACTTTTATTAGCGCGGAATCGAACCACACAGGATATTTAGACGTTTTTTTTATTGTTTTACGCGGGATGTGCTCGTTACGAAGACCGTAGATTTTATCATAGAACGTAGAAACTGCGTCCTCAAGGTCACCTTGATTTAACATAAACTCCCAATTGACCAAATAACTTTATAATTTGACAGATACTTCCAGAACACCGAGGATAGCGACATGACACGGACGAATTCATTAGTCTAACCAGCTGTTTAAAATATTGCACCAAAATCGGAACACATACATGGTAAGAAAATAAAATCAAATTGTTGTGGAAAGAACATATTTCACACCATATAGTATGAGTACGCAAATATTGTACATAATAATGTTTGTTACTTGTTTCAGCCTCAGTTTTCACTGCAAACTCAAAGTTTTTCAAAAATATTGAGGTCTGCCTCACCACGAATCCTGCGAGCCCTGGAGCCGTCACCTTGGCGGGCATATACCCGGCCTTCGCGGGTCCATACATAGCGCCACCCCGACGCTCGGCCCGCTGTCCGTGCCTGCTGGAATAGCTGCCTATTCAGCCTGGTGAGGCGCTCGTTGATGTAGAACCTGGCCGGCGCGCCGCCGATGCCGAGGTCCGCGGTGTCCGCACCGCGCCGCACGCGCGCCTCACGCAGCAGCTGCGCCCGCGTGGCTCGTCGCGCCAGCCGCACCACCAGCGGCCGCGGCCGCCCGCCCTCCGCCGACGCTGAATCACGCCGTCCGCCCACACGCTCTGCACTTACGATGTCACGCTCGTCCAGTGTGCAGCCTAGCTTGGACGCTATGAGGGTAACAACATGGACGGGATTTTCTCCGCCGTCCTCAGGCACATTGGAGATCTGCACGTCGTTGCAGAGCGCGTCCTGGTCTCGGTCTTGAAGTTCTTGTTGGAGCCTATTAATAGCCTCCTCCAGGATCCTTGTTCCCTGTGATGTCACACCCTCCGCAACCTTGTGCTCGATATTGTCGACTCTTTTTTCTATATCGTCGACCCGCCGCACACACTCCATGACGGACACACGGAGCTCGGCCATATCGGAGCGCATCCCCACTACCTCCATACGCACGGCTCGGAGCTCGTCTCGAAAGCAGCGGATTTCCAGGGCCAGGTCGACTTGAAACTCCTGGGTCGTGTTGTGGGCCGTGTCATTCAGGCACGGTGAGGATGGCAGCGTCGTGGGGCTAAGTACAGGTGTTCGAGCCCTATCAGCTTGCGGTGACAAGGTCGTTAGCGTCGGCACTGCCGGCTTTCTTCCCACCGGTGTCTCTGGCCGATTGTCCCTGGGCACCTTACGGACACATTCCGGGCACGTCCAGTTTGCAGGGGCAGCAGCACTCCCCGGCAGTCCAACACAGCCTTTGTGGTATTGACCACGACATATGGCACACGCCGCGCCTTCCAACCGCATACTCAAGAACCGCAGACACGCAGCACAATTCGTAGGCATAATTAAATAAAAATATGTAGTAAACAAACGTGTGTTTTTTTTTTTACCACCAGATGGCGTTAGTACTACCGAACGAAGTTAGCACACGAAGTTAGCGCACAATAAAATATGAAATATTTGTGGGTAGTTCTTAATAGCGCAGCGCACTTTGTTCTATTGTAAAATCCGTGTTGTGAAGTGCTTCTTGAGACGTAAACAACGATAGTAAACACTAATAATTATGTTTATGGACAAAGTGTAATTAGCCCAGCTAAAGGTTCGTACAGTTTTTAATTAATTTTTTGAAGTATTATTGTGAAAAACACGTAACGTAAGTTTGACACCCGTGACGTCACTCAAGTATGTAAGTGTACGTGTCAAATGTGAATGAATAAGTAAATAATATATAGGCCGCCTTAAGGCCATGCCACACGGAGGGATCAGACACAGTATCACTAAATAAGAATACAGCATGTAACAACATATCTATTTTTATATAGGTATCTACATATTTATTTATCTCTATTTGTCACTAACAATATGTTGAGACAAAATATTACATTCTTTATATCCAGTTAGTTAAGGTACACTTTCGTATAGATTTTTTTATACCATGTAGTCTTTTAAAATACTTTTACATGTGCGAACTTTTGCCCGCGGCTGATTTAGATTGCGGATTCTCTGGCGCGTGATATAAAAGGGTTGGGTATAAGTAAATATTACGGTTTGTGAATTTAATTGCTTTTATTTTTACTGTTCTTTTTAGTACGTGAACTCTGATATTTTTTCCGGGCGAAACGCGAAGGTATATCTATCTCTCTGTCGTTCCGCATCGTTAGAGCGGGAAAGAAAGGTACCGCCGGGAAGAGTACATAACAGATGCACATTTAAAAACAGACACCACTAGACTTTTTCTATATACGCTTTCAGATGTTCCCGGTCCCGTCTAGAGAACGCGAGAAATGTAATTAAGATAAAAAAAAACGCACAAGTACAAAAAAACAACAAAGCTACGCCGTAGCATATTCTACTACGAGCGATAGTCGTAGTCTCGACTACACGAAATGAAGTGTAGAACTTTTGTATAACGGATTTTAGTTCTAATTTTTTTACGTACGAATTTCCGATGCAAATTCATGTGCGCCTGCAAGAGCGTCTGTGGTCCAGTTGGTCGGATCCTTGACTTGTAACAGGGAGGTCCCGGGTTGGAGTCCGGCTACTGGACGTGTAGCAATGGGACTCATTTTCAGAGCCTATGTACGCAACGCAACGCTCGTACGGTGAAGGACAACATTCGTGACGAAACCCGCACGCATTAGTATACTTGTTTCCCCGGACAAACCTTGTTATAAATTGTTGTGTGACCATAAATTTTGTTGTAAATGTTGGATAAAAAAGATATATTTAAACAAATTTAAAAATGTCTCAGTCACAAAAATAAGTATACTGTTGGAATCGCTATAACTTTCTGAGCTAGAAAATGTTAGTCCGGATCATGACCCCGAAGTCAGTCTGTATATAATAATAATGTTCATAATAAAACACACAATCATCATCATCATCATCATCATCAGCCCATACTTGTCCACTGCTGGACATAGGCCTCTCCAATTGCACGCCACTGTGATCTGTTTTCGGCTTCTCGCATCAAGCTTCTGCCAGCCATCTTGCGTATATCATCAGTCCAACTTGCCTGAGGGCGTCCTACACTCCGTTTGCCGAGACGCGGTCCCCACTCGAGAACTCGTTTTCCCCAACGGTCATCGGTTCTACGGCTAATATGGCCGGCCCACTGCCACTTCAGCTTGCTAAAACGATGAGCTATGTCGATGACTTTGTTCTCTGTCGGATCACTTCATTTCTGATTCGATCCTTCAGAGAAACGCCGAGCATAGCCCTTTCCATAGCACGCTGTGCGACTTTGAGCTTGTGGGCCAAGCCGATTGCGTCAAGTGGTCGCAACGTCTTTCAGCTTCCGTATGTCATTTACAGGTAGGACACACTGATTGAAGACCTTTGTCTTCAGGCCCTGTGGGATCGCTGATGTTAAGACTCGACGTAACTTCCCAAATGCTGCCCAACCCAGCTGAATTCTTCTGTTCACCTCGTCCTCGAAGTTGTTTCTACCCAACTGCAATGTCTGCCCAAGGGATACGTATTTTTTAACAACTTCGAGAACGGTGCCTTGTACTGAAATCGGTTCCGGTAGAACATGTTCATTGAAAATGACCTTGGTTTTATCCAAGTTCATCCGTAGGCCGATCCGTAGAGAAGAATCAGCTAGGTCATTCAGCATCAATTGAAGGTCCTGCAGCGTTTCTGCCATGATGACGATGTCGTCTGCAAATCGCAAGTGAGAGATGTGTTCGCCATTGATGTTGTTGCCACGTCCTTTCCAATGCAGCGTCTTGAACATATCCTCCATTGCATTTGTGAACAATTTCGGGGAAATAACATCCCCTTGTCCCACTCCTCGATGCAATGGTATGGGACGTGTCTGCTGATTTTGTACTTGGACGGACATGGTGGCAGCCTCGTAGAGGCATTTTATCACTTGGATGTATCGCCAGTCAACTTGGCAACGCTGCAGAGACTCCAGAACGGACCAGATCTCAACTGAGTCAAAGGCCTTCTCATAGTCCACGAATGCTAGACACAGGGGCAGGTTATACTCTTCAGTTTTCTCTATGATCTGCCGCACTGTGTGGATGTGGTCTATGGTGCCTTAACCGCTCCGAAATCCAGCCTGCTCCGGAGGTTGAAATTCGTCGAGTCTTCGCGCAAGACGGTTTGTGATCACTCTTGAGAACAGCTTGTAGACGTGGCTTAGTAGAGAAAAATAGGTCGATAGTTCTTCAACAGGGTTTTGTCTCCCTTTTTGAAGAACAGGACGACCACACTTCTACTCCACGCCTCCGGAGTTCTCCCTTCGAACAGGAGCGTTAAAAAGCTTTTGGAGCTCCCTCAATATCGGTTTACCTCCAGCCTTTAATAGTTCGGTTGTAACGCCATCCTCTCCCGGAGCTTTTCCGTTTTTGAGCTGTCTAAGAGCGATCTCAATTTCGCCAGTACTGACTTCTGGCAGGTCTTCTGTGGAGTGGCGTGTCAATGTGGCTCTAGAGTCCCCATTTTCGGGATCAGGGCGAGATGCATGCGATGCGTATAACTGGCCATAGAAGACTTCAACCTCCGAAAGGACCGACGGCTTCGAAGTGACGACTTCTCCACTTGCTGTGGTCAACTTCGCAAGGTGGCTTCTTCCAAGAGATTGTACGAACACTTTTGAACCCCGATTCTGCTCAATCGCTCTTTCTATTGAAAGAGTATTGTAGCGTCGGAGGTCGTGCCGCACGTGCTTACTAATCTCTTGGTTTAGGGCCCGCCTTGCGGTCGAAGTGACGGGCGGATTTTCACGTCGTTCCTTCATCAGCCGTAAAGTCTCCTCAGAAAGCTTTGACTTACTGCCCTTACGCTGCATTTCACAAAATCTCGTACCCTCTTCCCTGAGGACCCGAGTCACATTTTCGAGTTTCTTGTTCACGTCTGCTGTGGTTTCCACGGCAACGAACCGGTTCTCCAAACTTAGCTGGAAAGCTTCGGATCCCATTATGGTTTGGAGCATGGTTGGTTGGAGCCTGGCTTTCATCAGACGGACACGTTCAGCCTCAAGGTTAATATTCAGAGAGCCTCTGACTAGTCGGTGATCGCTATCGGTATTGAACCTGTTGATCACAGAGACGTCTCTGAATATGTGCTTTTTGTTCGTCATGATGAAATCGATCTCATTTTTAGTCATAGTATTACATACATTTAGGCTTTGCCAGGTCCACTTCCTTTGGGGCTTTGTCTTAAACCATGAGTTCATCAAAAATAGCCCCTCTCGTTCGAGGAAGTTTACTAGCATTTGCCCCCTATGATTCCTTGCTCCAAATCCATGGGGTCCTACTGCCGATTCATTGCAATTCTGTACTCCCACTTTAGCGTTAAAGTCCCCCATAACAACGCTGTAATGCGTCTTAGTAGTGGAGTGGAGGGCCCTCGATATATCATCGAACAGGTTCTCCACCTCATCGTCCGGGTGTGTCGAGGTGCATACACTTGTACCACTTTGAGACTATACCTCTCGGTAAGTTTTATGACAAGGTATGCTACCCTGTTGGACACACTAGACACCTCCAGAACGTTGTTACACAAGGACTTATTCACAAGAAACCCAACGCCGCCTTGAGATTGTTGGTCTCCCTCGCGGAAGTACATTAGGTGGCCCGATTTGAGGGTAATGGTGTCCTCTCCCTCTCTTCGGACTTCGCTTAGCCCCAACATGTGCCACCTAATTTTCCCAAGTTCCACCTCGAGTTGCGCCAGATGCGAGTCAAGCCGTAGCGTGCGTCCGTTGTACGTCGCCAGGGTTAGTCGTTTGTGGTGGCCTCCCATAACCGGAGATTCTTCGCACCCCCTGCTCCGCCGTTACCGTGGTCGCCACCGTGACCAGGAATAGCGGAGCCGCGCGGGAACTGGGGGCCGTGGCCTTTTTGTTCTCATTTGGAGGACAATGCCCATAATCGCCACGCTGGGCAAGCGGGTTAGCGATTGCAGTGGTGTTGTGGTTTAGCTCACAGAGAACGCTGCTGCCCGTCCTCTGGAGGGTTCCCTCGGTCGTTCCCTTCGACCCCCATCGCTGGAAAAGTTTGGCTGGTGTGGTGACTCATGTATTCTATTCGCCGTCACCACACGGCCTACCTACCAATCAGTTTGAAATAAATAAAACAACAATTTCACCATAATTAGTATTTATGTGATTACACACAATTACAATACGACAATTTCTTAGGTACTTATATATTAAAACTTCTCAAAGTCGGGTTACCCGGTGAATACTTTCTTGAACTCGTCGGCGACCTTGCTGGCGTAGCGTACGCCGGCCAGCATGGCGCGCTGAGCGAGGCCGGCGGGCTTCACGGACGCTCCGTCCTCGCACCTGATCTTCCACGGCCGGTCCACGTAGTAGATGTGCAGGGAGACTACTCCGTAAGACGCCGCCCACTCGTACAGGCACGGAGGGCCGAATGGTATTGTTAACTGGGAAATCATTTGAAATTGCTAAGTGGAGCATCAAACAGCAGACAAACTGCATAAAATAAAATAAAATAAATGTTATTTTTTTAATGTAATTATTGCAGGACTTGTACATTTCAGCTGTAATATTGATAAATAAATAATTAACTTAGCAACTAAAATGTTTAGAATATCGAAATACTTTTCTAAAAATCTGTGATTGGTTAATAAGTCTCAAAAGCCAAGTGACTACTACCACATTGTCTACCAACCACTTGTTTTGGAAAACTCGATTCTATAGCTCCATTTGTGGAGCCAGTCAACAGTAGATACGCTTGGTGATCCGTGGGCATTTGCTTAGCAAGTGTCTCAGCCTACTCCGCTTTAGAGTTAAAAGGCTTGAAACACATTTATTCATCATATCAGTAGACTTCGTGCCAACCTTTATATTGTATTTATCGAGTAATCAATGTTGATTATCAGTGTAGGTACATATTTTATCCCTCCCAATTTGGGAGTAAAGGGTTTAAAAGTAAACCCTTTACTCCCAAAGCGGGGTAAGTAGAGGCGCTTATTTAGTAAATACCCACGGTTCAACAAGCGCATTTACCTAACATGTCATAACATGAGTTCAACCTTTTTAGTGTTGAGTAGCGTCGCAAATAAAAAAAACAGTCGACATAATCTTCTATAAATTCATGTGATAAACTCATCATAGGTATATTATATCAGTTCTTTTCTTTTTGAAATATACAAATAACCATTCTGAATTATGTTAAGCAGCGATGTGGACTTCATAGTCCCTATCCCTGAGTGGGTTACCTTTGCGGACTCCTTAGGAGCGAAGGGTCTCTCCACCCACTCCTGCTGTTTCTGCCGCGGCAGTCGGCCGAACATCTGGAAGCCGGTGCCCACCAGCTCACCCTGGTTGGTCAGCGCAAACCACGGCAGCAAGTCCTCGCAGTTCAGGCTCGGCGTCATGTTGTAATAATAGTGGGTGCCTGTACCGTGACCGTATGGAAATTTTAATGTCTCTGTGGAAATGTCTGCTCTACCGACTATATCTGTCGCCCTTTTTTTTTGTTCTCGAGGCGGAAATCCTCGTAGATCCCCGCCGATATGGGAACGGCGACGGGGTAGTGTCAGACTTACATTGACTACAACCCTCCCGATGGCGTTCAGCTGTCGCTGATGCTGGGCGGGTCCTGGGCACCCATAGGATATTCTTCAAGGCCCATCCAACGCGCGACTAGTAAAGGAAAATATTATAGTGGCTATAAAGAAATTGAGAGACCCATTTCTTCAGGGGAATTGAAAGATTCTGGAGTTCGTCTCGATCCCTGTGCAGCACTCAGGTATTGAATATAGCACTAGCGCCAAAAGATCCTGCGCGTTTAACAATTGTAAGGACAGTGGCTTAAGATGTATGATGTTTCCTTCAACCTAAGTTTGAATTGAACATCCATACCCATATTAGGCACGCAGTTTTGTTTCTTGAATGCGGTTGTGCGGACCAGTTGTGTCTCATTGGTGGGTATCTGGAGCAGCTTGCCGCCGGGCCCCGTGGTGATCCACACGCCGCCGTCCTGCAGAGTTGCGCCGTTGCCCGGCGTGGGTCCGGCACCAGCTTTCAGTGACTCTGTTGTAGAAAAAACAAACTACCTATGTACCTACTTAGTGAAAATTCGAGAACGAATGGCGCTAGTTTCCCTTCACACAAAGGAGCCTGATTGGCGAATAAATTGTCACAAGTACTTATATGGAGCGCTATCTAACAAGCAGATATCTTATATGTACAACAAGTCACGCGTACCTACATAACGTACGTATCAGTAGGTAGTTAGGTACGCTTAATCATCATCAGCCACATAATGTCCGCTGCTGGACAAGGGCCTCTCCCTATGATTTCCGTCATTTGGGGTAAAAGGCCAATAATCCCCACGCTTGGCAGGCGGGTTGGCGATCGCAGCACTGTTGTGGTTTAACTCACAGAGAGCGCTGCTGCCCGTTCTCTGGAGAGCTCCCTCGGTCGCCTCTTACGACCCCCATGACGGGAAAATGTGGGCTGGGGTGGCGACACTTGTACTTATTCTATTCGCCGTCACCACACGGCCTGGGTCGACTATACAAACGCCCTTTGTTTAATCCATCGTACATAAAGTTTTTTCACAATTTGATATATATATATAAGTAGATGTAGGCGCGGTGTGTATGAACTTCTCTCAAGAAATGTTTAAATGAAACTACTGAACAAACCTTTGCAAGATTGGTTGCTAAAGCTAAATAAAAACGAATTTCGAGACCTTTACCTTCAGAGACAAAGTACTGCGTAAGAGTCCAGTAATCTCGACCTGGTTCTCCAAGAATACCCTGTGCCGACCACTTGACGAATTTCTTCTCAGGACTAATGGCCAAAGACTCGAACTCCTCTTCCGGAAGCTAGATACAAATAATGTATTTAATTTATTCAAGGATTATTATCATGGCTAGTATCCCCTACCAATACTCTAACCAGCCCCCCTATCAAAGAGCTGAAAAATGAAATGACAAGACATACAACGCGTTGCGATTCTTCGGAACAAGGGAAATCGCACTAAGAGTGACATATCAGCCAATCACAGCACGTATTAATTTTATCGACCAATCGCAGTGATTGATATTTCTTGTCATTTCTTTCTTGGAGCCTTGGAGCGCTTTGCTAGGGGGGCTGCTACGTACATACCTACATACTGGGAATATGTACAACTTCGATTGTAATGTTTATCCTTTTATCATATGTTTATCCTTCTTGGGGACAAAACCACAATACATATTCATCGAATGCAGTGTGTACGAGTACAGAAGCAAAAGACAACAGAGTTTTGCAACGGTAATCATTTAGACGGGCTCGTTGGTGTAGTGGTCAGCATGTCTGCCTCTGCTCCATAGGGCCGTGGGTTCGATTCCCACCGCTGGCAGGTATTTAGGTTTTGTTCATATAAATATGTATTTAAAAGTAAGTAAGTATATTTCGTTGTCTGATTTCCATAACACAAGGGCTTTAGCTACTTAACATGGGATGAAGGCAATGTGTGTGTTGTTGTAAAATATTTATTTATTTAATCACGGTGGCCGGCACGGTCACCAATGAAGAAAATGAACATTAATCGTGTCACAGTTTAAAGCGAATATTTTTTTAGGGCATGTACAATGGCGTCTTTTCAAGCACACGAGATCATTTTGATGACGCCTGGACATCTGTTCCAGACCGTGACCACGCCGATGCAGAATGAGCTCTAAAGTGAATAAATACATCCAATTTAGTGAAATTGAACATAAGTAGGTAGATGTTTGCTGTGCCGTGGTGACGTACAAGTACATGCACTAAGTTTAGTAAGTAGGTATGTAGGTAATTTGTACATAATGTGATCATTTATGCAGTGTAGAGTAGATATATACTTACCTATCTTTGTATCTACCTACACTACTATACAGGGTGGCGCATTCAAATCGGTCAGTATGGGAAAGTCTGAAACTATAACACATGTGACGATTAGTTCTTAGGAACCATGTCACCGATTTTTATAAGAAGAAAAACTGCATTCATGCATTTTAAAAATATAATATAAATAGAACATTTTTTTAATGGAAGTATGCAGTTTTTCTTGTTATTAAAATTGATGACATGGTTCCTAAGAACATAACTTCTTATGTCTTATAGTTTCATACTTTCCCATACTGACTGATTTGAATGAGCCACCCTGTATAGCAATAATAAGATAAGTAAGAAAATACGTGAACTAAACTACCTACCCAATATTATTAAGTTTGTAGGACGAAAGCTACTAACTGTATTTCTACAAATAACCGACAAAATATGTGAACTAAACTGTATTCGTGGTGCGATAACAACTCTTATCGCGATACCTACCCTTAAAATACCTAGTTATGGTACCTACTTTAAGTGACATACGTACAGATAGGTACGAGACATCATGTGTAGTTTTGTTAGCTTCATATAAGTTTTAAGAAGTGAGTATATGTATACTATATACTTGTTACCTACATTTAGATTTTTTAAACACTTGTAATTCTTTCAAACAAGCGCTTGACCACTATCCTGCCTGATGTTAAGCAGCGATGTAAGCAAGTCTAATATAGCTAAAAGCTGATACGAATCCGAAGCTCATTGTTTCTACACACCCCTACTGGTTGATATTTGGTCGGTGTCAATAACCGACGATGAAAAATAATGTTGAACTTTCCTTACAAAGTCGATCAGCTGATGCGTACATTTGATTAGATTTTGTATGAAAGAAAACAATTTTATTTTTCGTATCTGGGTTGACCTCGAACAAAATTCACTTTGTAAGGTGTGTAGAAAGGCCGTCAGCTTCCTAGGGCAGTTAGTTCTGTATGTACAAGGTGATCCTTGTATTTGGCACATTATGAAACAAAAGTAATTTAAAAAAACATAATTTTACATTAAATCGCTCAATTGAGTAGCTAACAACTACAATCTATTTTAAATGTGTAGAAAATATAGTTACCGCGATCATCAAGCCGGCGATGAAGCCGGAAGTGGCGTACAGTGGACAGACACCCCTCCCTGGTGGGCAATACATACGCAGCTCTTGCATGGGCCCGGGGGGGCGTTCGTAGCGCGTCCAGCCGATGGTCTCCGCATTCATCAGGGTCATTGGCAGCTGGTAGAAGTACTCCCGGTCCTTAAGGGCGTCCGACCAACCGTATTTCACTGACGGGAAATGAAAAAGTGCTCTATTATGCTCCTTTAGCTTTAGCGTTTACAGCTGTAATAAGTTTCGGTGTACAATACGTACGAAGAAGAACGTTTTATAAAAAGAAGTTAAGATGGATAGGTCACACATTCCGAAGAGGAGCAACAATTTGATGGTATTTCGAGTGACGTCCTCCAAACCGCAAAAGAGTACGAGATCATCCCGTCCCAAACTGGCCGCCGGAGGGAGCTGGAGCGGCCAGTAGCGTTTCTGAACGTAGGAAAGCGTGACTAGCATTTGTCAAGGTCCTCTGCTCTCTGGGATGTCTTGTGATCAACAACTCAAGAAAACTGTATTTTGGTAATTAGTTAACCCTTAATCAAACAACGCCTAGTATATTGCCACTTGACCAACACATATTTTGAATATATTCACTGGAGTTATCTAAAGATTTCAGAGAAGTTATCAAAGAATAATCACATAGGGAATGTAACACTACAGGACACATACATAACTATTTAAACATTAAACAATAATTTTACATAAAAGCTAGATTTGATGAGAAACATCACCAGGGTTTGCGTGATGGAGTTGTTCATTAGAATAACAAACGTCAATAGAATCTAAAATACATCAGAAAAACACCTAACCTTGTCTGATTAAGGGTTAAGAATAACGAAATTAGTTGAAAAAGCAAGATGTTAGAAGATATCAAGGGAAGGGACGGTTGGGTGTGGTGTTTTGTTTACTCACCTCTCAAGCCATCGTAGAAACGCACACCTTAAAAAATAAAACACCCATGTTATATCTATATTATAAAAGAAAGTCGTGTTAGTTACTCCATTTATAACTCAAGAACGGCTGAACCGATTTGGTTGAAAATTGGTGGGGAGGTAGATTAGAACCGGGAGACGGACATAGGATACTTTTTACCCCGATCCTGTTGGTCGCGTCGCTATAAAGAGGGCGTTATAGTTTGTATGAAGAACTGAAATTACGCGAATGAAATCGGGGGGCGT
>SJJU01007151.1:0-30447 GCA_012932125.1 Conopomorpha cramerella
ACGTCGAAGATAAAAGTAATTAGTAATAATAGTTTTCGCCCCTGTTGCAGACTCCACCCTGTAGATTATAAGATGCTTACCTTCAATAAATCTTCTACCGATGTGCCTTCATCGTCATCGTCATCTCCGTCATCCTCGTCTGAACCATCATCGTCTCCGGACTTTTCATCACCTTCTTCAGACTTATCATCGTCCTGTTCGTCGGATTTCTTATCATCATCGTCATCTTTAGCATCCTCCACTGACTTTCCTTCACCAGAGTCATCATTGTCCTCTTTCGTGGCATCAGCCTCCTTTGAGTCATCGTCATCTTCTTTGGTGGCAGCGTCCTCTTTCGAGTCATCATCTTCCTTTGTGTCCTCCTTGGAATCGTCATCATCTTGAGCTTCAGCCTTTTCTTGAGATCCATCGTCATCGTTATCACCTTCCTTGGACTTATCATCATCGTCCTCCTTGGTATCATTGTCATCCTCCTTACTGTCGGCGTCTACCTCCTTGCTGTCCTTGCCGTCATCATCTTCCTTGGAATCTTTGCTGTCAGCTTCATCATCGTCGTCGTCTTTCTTTTCGTCGCTGCCATCTTGATCGTCGTCTTTGTCACCGTCATTCTCTTCACCACTATCTGGAATAGATTAGAATCAACTTTTAACGAATGTCGTAATAAGTGTTTAAACCTCATCTATGCTGTCTATATTATTAATTTTAAATATGCAAATTCATTTAAAAATTTTAAATTTTCAATATGAATAAATGACACGATTAGATTGATGGACAAAGTTATAGAAAATGGACATTTTATTGTTTTAATTCTAATTTAAAAAATACCTGTTTCGACTGTTTCATCAGCGGATGCTTCCTCTTTGCTGTCTCCATCGTCATCGTTTTCCTGGGTGTCCGCTTCTCCACTGTCATTATCATTTTCTTTGGAGTCGTCGTCATCAACCGCCGCAGCACTGTCCTCCACAGAGGCTCCGGCTACGTAAGGCTCGTCAGCAACTTCCAGTGATGGTGTGTCATCGTCTTCGTTTTCTTTCCCGCCGTCTTCCCCCGAGTCAATTTCTTTCGAATTATCGTCGTCTACACTTACTTCACTACTATCGTTGTCTGTGGAATGTACAATAACATGGTTATTCTGTGAAGCAATGTTGTCAAAGTTTCTAACTTAGAATGGAAAATAACAAAAAAACACGTGTAAATAAAATGTTCATAAGTGTTAGTTTCGTTCATGATTCCTTGCAAGGGAAACTTAATATATTGAGTTGTCCTAAATCCTTCTACGTAACATCTAGTCATTATTAGCCCCTTATACTGTCCTGTCGGAATCCGCCTGTTACCTTGTATTGAAACTAATACACCTGCCCTTTACAAACAAATAGTTAAACCGAGTTTTTGTTCAACTTTGTTCTTATCACTATCTGGCGTTCTTAAAATTTACAAGGTGTGATGAACACAAAACAGTTCCTATCACTTTTTTTTTTACTAGTAAGGCGGTTAGTGTTTACTACAGCTCCAAGATAATATACAAAATTAAAATACGAATATTTTTACTATGGAAAATAAACAGTTAGCATTAACAGTATGCAAAATAGAGGCAGCGAGTGTGTCTAATAAATATCTGACTGTTTGTATACGCGAATATTCCTTTGATAAAACTATCATATTTACAGTATGCATAAACGTTTGAAATGCAAACAGCTGTTTGCGTTCCAGACGTACAAGTTTATAAATAAACATATAATTTTAGACGGCGTGTTGTGAGATTCACTGTGTAGGACACTGATAAGATTCTCTCAAAATACATTTTGGAACAGCATCGTGTTGTTCCGTGTTATATGGCCGTGTGCTTGTTAACGAGATGTAAAATGATTCTTGGGTAAACTGTTACCGTAAAACGTGTTAGCATGGTATGCATGAAATAAGACTATTATAGAGGTATATATATTATTTAATACTAGCTGTACCGCGCAGTGTTACTCAAGATTTTTTTCAATCTCGTGGGAATTTCGGGATAAAATGAAGCCTACGTTACTCAGGGATAACGTAGCATTCTATATCCCCATTTTATCGTACTAATCCCTATACTAATGTGACTACTCTTGGTGACTAATTTGAGCATTCGGGTCCTAAAAAATTAATCTATTATACCGCCCGACGACGAGCCCACCAATGTTTTTAAGACCTTTGCTCGGGGTCCATTTACACGCAGTAAATGAGTATTTATCGAATCCAAAAACAAAATAAATGTTAATTATTTAACAGATTATCGATTAAGGTACGTTCGATATCCACTCATGTAGGTAGCATGACAAAACCGGTCATTAACAACTGGATAGTGCCGTTAGTGATAGGACGGTTGATATCCGCATTCTTGCGTCTGGGGTGGATATCCTGTTGCAAGTAAAATATCTCGATAGATAGATGCGGGCGGGACTGCAGGGTGTAACAGGGTGAGTACAAGGTGTAAATAAGTAATCCATCTTTAAGAAATTGGGATCAAGCCACCTCCTGAGCCGTTGTACTTCTAAAGTTCCTTAACACAGGTCTTTTCATGACGTAGCTAGGAGTGTCAGGGCTCAATGTTTATTGTTCCTATATTTTGTGATTTCTCTTCTTTTGTATTCTTTGTATTGTGTGTGTTTTATGTTGAATAAATTATTATATTATATATATAGTTTTGCCTAAGAATTCGAGGTTCAGATGGCCTTTGCCGAACTATAGCTATAGGCAACAAAAAATGTACCGTTAAGTAAATACCTACATGTAAGTACATATTTTTTTAAGGAAGGAGGTAGGTGCCTAAGTACTGCCTATTAGTAGTACCTACTACTTAATTAGCTTAATACTAAAAAACGTGAAGATAAATACTGTGTTCCGTCTTTTACAGAAGATTTTCTAAGCGTCAACGTAAGAAAGAGTTTAAAGAGTTTTTTTTATTTGTAAGGCATTGATTCATACACGATTTCTATTCTTAGATGCCTAGTTGTATTTTTATGCTGTGAACTTTTGCATCGTTATGAGAGTTTGGTATAATAAAAAAAATGTTTATTTGTCTTCCCGTCAACACTCCCTTGAAAACCCGCGATGCAGCCATTAAAATCGACCTTCGACCGTCCAAAATAAACACGCTTTATAGAACTGTAAAATATTTACTTACAATTGTTTTACCGTGTTCCGTTCCTACTATTTTCAAATATTACCAACCCGCCTCGTGGTCAAGTTCAGTTACGCTTTTGCACGTAATAACTTCGCCTTATTGTTTGAAGTTTCTTCTAGTACGTAGGCCTGATTATCCTGGTGATAAGCAGGTTAACTAGGTCGGAAAATACGTCACCGATAGATGTAGGTGATCATGCGCTGAATATAGACACATACAACTGTGCACTGGTTGAGCAGAACATTTGAATGTTGACATGAGCTGATGCTACGCGTGTTTTCTAAGGCAATGCCGGCTCAGATTACATTAGTTATTTGCGATCGCACAATGTACGTGGATTTGAAAACATTTTTAGACGACGTGCGCCTGCGACTGATGCCGACTCTCTCAATGATTCATTCGCGAGTTGCTGGGTAAAATAATAAATACCTATCATTATGAAAGTGAATCGAGTTGCTACCACTAATTTAATGAATACCTATACACATTGGATGTTGCGCCGTTCATATTTGTTTTTGTAGAACGAACACCACGTTTATTATTGAACTAGCTCCGGAAACGTTATTTTGCCACAAACAGAGAACACCTTTGTTAGTGTACTCTGCTATTATTACATTGAATTCAAATTTCAAATTCAATTATTATTTTTTCATTAAATGAATTACAATATGTTTCCAGGATCCCCCTATTAAGTTTAAGAATTACATGTATTATGCATACATATAAACCTTCGTCAAGAATCACCCGCAAACCGCATGAATATCCGTTGCCTAGTTTTAAAGATATAAGCATATACAGGGTCAGACCGAAAGCAGATCACAGTGACGTGCAATTGGACAGGCATATGTCCAGCAGTGAACAAATTTGGGCAGATGATGATGCGGGTCAGACAGCGGGAGGCGACTATGTAGGTATTATATATAATTGGAATTTTGTTAGAGAAAGAATGTATGAAAGTGTAGAGTAGCGATTTGCTACTGTGATCTCGGGATCCGCTTCGATTCCCTGACCGACATACCCGCAACTACGGTCATTCACGATCATCACGATATTCAATGACAATGGAAAAAAGAGATGTAAGTGCTTTATGTGCTCCTACAAATTATTTGTATCTATAGTAGAGAAGAGAATCGTTCTTAAAATTAGATGGTAGTCAACAATTATGCAGCCAAATTAACAGTTAGCCCGAAAGTACGGAACAGTCGCCGGTCTGAGCTGTTCACCAGTCAGGAATGTACCCGGCCATCAAGCTTTTGTTAAATTAGTATTAAGTAATATTTATGTTAAGTATACTTAGCAGTCAGCCTTGGCGATTTGAAAAGATGCCAGTTTCTTCCCGGTTCTTCTGGCCAGTAAAAGAAATTAATTCGAAGCGGGGACGATTACTTTTGTTTTTAAAATCTTAAATGACGTTCATCAAGCTTTGTGTTATGTATATCTGTAGGTTATAGCACTTATAACGATGAAATAAAGAAACTTTGACTTTGTCTCAAATATTGTAATATCTTCATGAACATCACCAAACTGATTTGAGATAACTTTTTAAGCTTTACATAAAAGAAACTTCAGAATAATAACTGAGGTATTCACAGGCTACTTTGGGAATGCCTGCAAAGATGGGACTAACAGACAGCACAGATTGTAGACCGCGTGGCGAAGAGGACAAAGCAATGAAGCAGAAATAATATCACGCACTCGCCAGACAAATAATTAATTACTTTTGGGGCTGGATATCCAGGAACCAGAGGTATTGAATGCACATATTTTTAGCTCCATCATCAAGCACATGCCGATGGTGGAAGGAATGCTAGAGTACAAGCAAATTATAGGAGGTACACAAAAGAGCCCAATGGGTTGAGTGTAAGTAACGGTTTTCGCCTACTTTCATAATGCGAACCGCCAGGATGTAGAATGACTTGACAGAGTCTATATTTCCTGCGCAGTACAGTCTGAAGGTCTTCAAGTCGCGAGTGAATAGGTACCTAATGAACAAGTGCGCTCCATCGTAGACCACATCACTGCTTAACATCAGGCAGGATGGTGGTCATACGCTTGTTCATAGTGATAAAAAAAATCGAGAAAGATAAGAAAAGAGGCCAGCGTGTCTTGTGACAGTGTAGGTATGTAACCTCGTACAAAACAAAGTTGCCTCCCCTTGTCTGTCCCTATGTATGCTTAGATATTGAAAACCACGCAACGGATTTGATGTTGTGTTCTTTAGTAGATAGAGTTATTCTAGAGGAAGAGAGAGAGACACTGTTAGTAATGTACCTATATTGGAAAGACAATATTTGCCGGGTCAGCTAGTGCTCTATATGTATAACAATTAGAGCATTATCATAGCACCTACTGCGTAATTGATTTGGGACAATAAATTAAATATTCAACCTTCACGCACCAAAAGATCCTTGAAGCATTGTAGGCACCCTACAGACAATATTCTTTCTAGGCATTAAAATATTTGGTGCTTTAATTTCTCGTCCTATCACAAAATAACCGTTTCTATTCATATAAATTACTCAAATGAACATCCTATAAACCAACGAAATTGTAAATTCGAAAGGTTGAATGTTTGTTCTTCCTCCACTACTAACTAAACAGGGTGTAATCGTTAAGTGTGGCCAGGCCATAATTCCGTAAATATTACAGATATCCGAAAACTTACCCAATGAGTCGAATTACATTAAAAACTTTTTTTAAATAAAAGCAGAAATATCCCAAATATTAACTTCAAACTCTTCTATACATTTTTTCTTATGGGGGTCCATAAAGGATAATGTCTACGCTGATAGAGTGCACAGCATAGAAGAACTAAAAAATCGCGTATGCCATGCCATCGCTCTAATTACCCCGCAAATGTTAACCAAAGTTCATTTAGAAACAGTTAAGAGGGCCCGTGTGTGTATCGCACAACAAGATGTCAGATCAGACATGTTGTTAATAAAATATTTTTCGTTTAGAAATAAATTTTACATCAATTATTCCATAAACTGTAGTTTTACTACAATTAATTCAAACAACGAATCTCAAACAGTTCTATCTCTTACAACAACCGACATTCTTTGCGGCTGTAAGTCGTCATACGAAATGTATGGGAGTGTTTTAACTTAGTATTTTTAATATTATTTCATCTATTTAAACACTGGGTAACGTTCTTTCGAAATTATGGCCTGGCCACACTTAATGATTGCACCCTATACCCCCTACCCCCCAACCCACCCTATTACCCTATAGTAAGGAAGAAAAAAACATTAAATCTTTCGCATTTATACTTAGAGAGAGAAGATTGTATAGGTACTGTGGGCATTACGCACTATAAAATCCATGAAAATGTAACAGACTGTAACTAAGGTCCAAAGTCAAAAGATACTGAATCCATATATTTTATACCTGTCGAAAAGATCTGACATGGCTTCGGTTAGTGACTTAATTTGGTCAAAATGCAATGTCCACAGAAGGACGAACATAGGAAATGATGAGTTGGTACAGTAAAGGATTGGCAAATCGAAATATATCTGGCGCTTCTTAAAATATATAATTTATTATTAGGGGAACTTATCAATATTTTTCTAAAGTTTCGTAGTTTATATTGATGAGCTTTTTTTTTAATTTTAAGCGCCGGAAATGTTTCGCACTGACACCCCTTGAATACAGTGGGTGCAGTAAGTGTGCTAGTCAGTCTCAATATGACAATTACCTACGTACCTTCCGCATCACCGGACTCCAGCTCCTTGAGAGCCTTCTCGATATATGGACGACATTGTGATTCTGACGGGACTTCTTCGTCACCTGGAAACAAACAAAATTTGACTTTAATTAACGTTTTAATTGTTAGTCAGCAGGTATCGAGGCTCGTGAGGCAAACCATAGGTACTTTACTCTTAGGTCGGTCGACACACACCGATGATAGTCCCTATTAAGAAAGTCGGATCTACAAAACGAAACATGTTAAGGACAGAAGATAGAAGTTAGTTTTGGATATTAAAACTAAACTACTTGTGGTACATACTTCAAATTTACAACAGCTTATAATCTTTGGTATCTTTACGTGGTGTAATATAATTATAAGTTTATAGATCTTAATATCGCTAATCTAACGGTGTAGAAAAGTACATATTCCTAAAATAGCACTACCGACATTTTTAATTGGGACCATCGATACGATTGTACGAAATGCGAGAGTTCAAGTCTAAACCACTTTCAAGCTCTCGTTACAAACACTGGAGTTGTTTTTTTACTTGGATCTCCACATTCCAACGAAGATACTCACAAACGCTATGAAAGCATTGATAACAGAGCCCGAAAACTGGAAATGTTAGGCACCGGGTGACTGTAACATACATACATGAACTATACACACATCAAAAGTGTCTAGGGATCAAGTACATTTTAGAAGATGCAATCAATGTCAAGAATATATTTTACAAAAACTGAATTCATTCATAATTTATTCAAAATGTGTTATATAAGTCATTGATACAGGCATAGGGAATTAGGTAAGAGACCAGAAGATTAGATTTCATTTCAATAAATTAGATTTTTTTAGAGTTAACAATGTTCTTGATCCCTAGACACTTTTGATGTATGTATGTAACATACATTAAATATCTATCTGCCCTCCTCTCTCTCCGCTCCTCTCAGGAATTAGCTGATGTATGTAATAGCTACAAAATCTAGTGCAAAAATATTAATGGGGCTACCTATATTTTGTTTGCGTAGATTTGTGGAGGAACAAGATTTATCATTGTCTACACTGTCAGTACCCACTCTCTCTGAAATATGTTAATTATTACCTACAAATTAATACAATCGCGTGTTTCCTGCGCAGTACAGTCTGAAGGTCTTCAAGTCGCGGGTGAATAGGTACCTTCTGAACAAGTGTGCTCCATCGTAGACGACATCGCTGCTTAACATCAGGCAGGATGGTGGTCAAACGCTTGTTCATAGTGATAAAAAGAAAAAAATATCACGCGTTACTGTAAAACAAAATCGGAGGGTATTTGAAGAATCCATCCTACTAATATTATAAATTCGAAAGTTTGGATGGATGTTTGTCCTTCTTTCACGAAAGTACTGGACGGATTTTGATGAAACTTGGCAGTATTGTAGCTTATAAACTAGAATAACATATAGGCTATAAATTATATTGGTAAAACAACGCGTCAGTTAAGTGTCCAATATTTTTACAATACCTACCTATGGACAGTTGTACACACGTTGGATATTTACACGCCTACTCATATGACCTAATCAACTATTACACCAATCAATGATTCATCTTATAGAGCTTACCTTTTTATTGTTTACAATTCTCAAGCATTTTGCGATCGTTGAAAAGCACATAAATTTATAACTAAAACAACCTTTTACTGTCCAGACTTATATGAGTCAGTCATAAAACGTATATTTAATGGTTAACTCTATTTAATAACGATGTGATGTTTCAGCTTTGATACGCCCAGTGCTTATTATTTGCCATAAAATGGACACACTTTCATAATCTACATAACGCTCATTTGCTACAATAACGCGACATATCATGATATTTTGTTATTGTGCTCCCAGCACAATATGTAAACTACACACATCAAAAGTGTCTAGGGATCAAGAACATTTTCAGCTCTAAAAAAAAATCTAATTGACTATACTTAGAATTGTTCTATTCTTATCTTAACTACCGAATGTGTTAATAAATCGCGCTGTTTAGTTAGGTACAAATATATGTCATTGCGCTATTGCGCGTTTTATAAAACAATTCATACAATAGAAACATAATTATAAACTTACCCTCTTACTGATAAAGAAAGATGTTTTGCCTTTTTCACGTGTCAAGTAAATGTCAAATGACAAAAGGACAATAAACTTTTATTATTATAAATAGTACCTATAGGAATTAGGTGATAAATGTGTTCCACGTTGGGCGCCAATGATACCTTTCCCGCACTAATAAAATGAAATCAATTGAACAATTGCTTACTACGTAGAGTTGTATGTAACAAATTTGAAGTTTGTATTTATATACACTTAACGGTCCAGTATACATATACCGGGTGTAAATGTGTCACAGCCTGACCTTTAATTGTGGTATTCTGAACGCCCTAAGGAATTCATTTAGACAATACAAATTGATGAGTGTTTTAAGTGTGTTAAGTGGTGAGTGTGTTAAGTTTTAAACGAATATTTGGATATAACCTTAGCTTAAATGTAGTAAGAGGGCGCCGCCTGTCATCGAGAAGCATTATATAACTGTTATTAATGTAACAACGTTATCCGTTGTGATTTGCAGTTGAATCCATGCAACTTTGAAGCTCATTTAGAAACCATAAGTATCCCTAAGCTTTACTTTAAGCCTTTAATGTTTCTTTGCAAAAAGATATCCCCGCGGTGGCTACAGTATGGTTTTCCTAAACGTTGGCCCCGAGTATGTAACTACAATTATTAACGAAAACCGTAGACGGTAGAATCTATGTTTACTATGTACGATTCTCGCACATTTCCGAGAAACTAACAATGATTTCATCATATATTCACATAAAAAATATCGAATCTTTTTAACATCTCAAAATTGGCGTTTCCGGTAGAGTTAATGTGTTATTTGAAACGAATCATGAAAACGGACTCTCTAGTATTTTACAGTAGGCGTACATTTTCGCTGTCGTAATAATCATGACTAACTAACATCAATTATTTCATATGTTCTATGTTTTTTTTAATATTATGTTCTAGATTTTATTATTTTTATATTTCATTTTTGATGAAGATTGTTTCCTAAATGTTACATCAAAATCCGAACAACAAAGCCCCATCAAAATCCGTTGCGTTATTTTAAAGATCTGAGCATACATAGAAACAGACAACAAGTAGCGACTTTGTTTTATACTACGTAATTAGTGATAGTGATGAGGCCTAAGGACAGATTCTGTTCAAGTTGGATTCTTTTTAAGACAGTTAAAGTAATCAGGTGGACGCTTTTATTAAAATTTACTCAAATAGTAATTTAAAATGTTTGCCGTTTATTGCCTGTTATCCCACGAAGAATGCAATTCGATAAGACTTGACCAGCACTACATAGCACTCTGGTTTATCTTCAATAATAGAACCGTATGTCATGCGAGGCCTCGATTATTATAGAAAGTACAGTACAAAACCAAATAGGTACTAAGTAAATGTGTATGAGAATTCTAGAAAGTCAAAGAATAAAGTGAGAGGTGAAGACATACATACACTTCACGCCTGTCTCTTTCTCTCTATTTTTTCATACATGACATAATTATTGATAATGTTTAATAATTTAACTTGATTGTGCGTCTGTCCTAAACCGAAAAAAGGGTTGTTTTGTTACCTTTATATAGACACAAAAGCTCGGTTCGTCATCTTAACAATGCAAGTGCTTTCTGTACAAAGTTTTTTGTTGTATTATATATATTTTTTTATAGGTACCTACTCAATCAACCTAGACCCGGAAACAAAGATTAATATTAGTTACTAATTATTTCCAACACTTGATGACCTTTAATTTGTCAAAATTGCAAAATGTTTGCATAGTTGACGTTTTTAAATGATATATTTTATGACGTGTAATAAATATTGTGCTAAAGCAATCGAACATGGGCTCTTCTCATTCAGCCACGGAGGCTTTAATTTCGTATGGACGATGGACCAATACAGGACCAGAAAAAACACTAAGAAAATGATCACTCGTTTCGTGTCGACACATTCGGTTTAATGACGTAAGACCAATCACGGCACCGCACCGCGAGCTGTGATTGGTGGACGCTGCTGTAAACGAATCGACACGAAACGAACGTACGTTTTCTTATTGTTCTAATCACACTGTTCCTTGTTAGATATTTTCAGAACAGTACGTAATCATTTCTTGTACAAAAAATGTTTCCTAGAATCGCGTACCTATGTCACCGAAACCTTCCAGTTTGTGAGACAAAAAGCTGTTTCCAGCTGCGCCGCCGGCAATAGCAAGGCCGGAACCCTGACACCATTCCCATTGACGTCAGCAGCAGGAGGAAAGCGCCCGTGAAGACGCCATTTCTATGTCAACTGACGGCTTTTTTTAGACGACCATCTCGGCCGGGGCTGGCCCTACTCCTACCCGCCGCGCCGAGACGCATCGTCGCATGATCTTAACTGTATTTTGTAGTGTGAATTGCAAATGAGATAAGTTTAAATGTAAATAAGTATTTTCACATTATTTGTTGGATCTTAATTTATCTGAGTGATTAGAATTATTAGTAACTAGCGGACCAGGAAAACATAGTTTTTTCAATATACATTATGAACAGTGTATCTCTGCTATTATAGGCATGTAATATAGTCATTATAAACCTTCCTCTAGAATCACAATTTATTAAAAAAAAACCGTATACAAAAAACGTTGCGTAGTTTTATAGCTGTAGGAATACATATTTGTTTAGGGATAGACAGCGGGAGGTGAGTTTGTTTTATAGATATTCATTTATTCCTTTTCTAGGAAGCTTGAATGAATTAATGAATGTATCTAGATACTCATTATTGTACACGTTCATTGGTAAGATTGCAAATAGCGGCCGATGAAATCTCTTTTTTTAGTCGAGTTTGAACTTTCGTACAAATAGCGATTCTCTAGGAAACCGAGTTAGAAACTAAAGGGGTTTAAATCCGGAATTAAAAGACAAAAGAAATAAGCCTTCTTCAAATGACGTAGGTATAGTCATAGACTTGCTAAGCGAAACACTTCCGCCACTTTAATATATTGTTCTTAATCCACAGAGTTTGACATCTGATGTATAAGAATATTGATAACCCGGCGATTTAATACTTTAGGTACTTAGCACCTATAGGGAATGTTACTTTACTAACATAAATTGTTTGATGGGCAAACTAGACAGACGTACGACGACGGTACACGACGTTTGTGCAACAATGTTTGACATACGGTTCTCTCTATCTTTCCGCGTGCGTGCGAACGTGAAGATGCACAAGCCAATCACGCTAAACTTGCCTTCTCGTTACATGTTCACTAGTATGCTGAGAACATCGACATACTATAAGACATTGTTCACATCAAACGCTGAATTCAAAAGTTTGAACCCAATTAACACATGTATCATCAGCCAATTTGGTCTACGACCCTAATGTTAAAACTCGTATGAATGTCATTATACATTACGGTTAAAATGTTAACATAATATAACACATAAATACAACATTTCTACCTAAATGACTCAGACCAAAAACACACTATAAGCTTGCAATCCAAAACTCAAAAAACTAGTTGTTTTGGTCTGAGAGGATATAAGTAATTGTATCCACACACTGTCGTCTACTTTCATAGTGCGAACCGCTAGGATGTGGAATGACTTGCCGGAGACTGTGTTTCCTGCGCAGTACAGTCTGAAGGTCTTCAAGTCACTGGGGGTGAATAGGTACCTAATGAACAAGTGTGCTCCATCGTAGACCACATTGCTGCTTAACATCAGGCAGGATGGTGGTCAAACGCTTGTTCTTAATGTTAATGATGAAAAAAGGAGGTAGAAGTAAACAATTTTCCATGCATTTTTGTGGAAAAGAGATAGACTGCAGGTGGTATAGGGCTTACAATATTCTAGTTGTGCTTGGTCTGAGCCCCACAATCTCCACGTGTTTTTACAAACATCTAATGCAACGGCCCGGCAATTTCTCGGTGCATTAGATCTTGGCAAATCGATCCAAAACTAACAAACGAAATCAGATCAAGTGCATCGATTGTCGATAAATCACGATAGCACAGCGCGACATTGAATTTGTCAGAATGAAAAGAACACTGTGCAAATGTTGGATAGACAGAGCTATGTTAGATATACTGCGTGTATAAATACCTCGAGCAATGGTCTTAGAAATGTTGGATTCGTCCAAATGAACAACTTTTAATACTTATGATCATTTGAATGATGGAAAATAAAAAAAAATATTTTCATCTCCACACAAATTTTGTAACATTGGGGATGGATTTTTTTTCAGTAAAAGTTGTTAATATTGACGAGCCTAACAACATTTCTATGACAGGGCTCATTTACAGGCGTATGTACAGTTCGACAATTATATTTTAGGGCGTAAGTCTCCCTTTCTTGTTTATGCTTGTATTTGTGGTGATGAGATGGAGCATTTGTGAAGACACTATACGAGCTTCATTTGGATTCCAAACCTTTTACGCCGCAGGATCTTGTCCCACTGTACACGTATATTTAACAGACATGATGTCTCTAGTGGCACTAGCCTAATTAGGCGCTTATTTAATAGAATAAGTAAGGGTGAAGGGGTTCTCCATCGCCTATTGATTTGTTAGCATATGGTCACCTCATCTTTAACTACATGATATGGTACACTTCAAGCCTTTAAATTCTAAAACGCAGTAAACAGAGACAAATCGGTTCACCAAGGGTATTTAACTCAACGTAAATTAACGTGATAGGGGACGGGGCTATGATAAATGTACCTAATTTTGATAAGACTTAGTTATGTAGTTTGCACTCCTTAAGGTTTTGGTGTACAGGTACGAGCTTTGCGTAGGGATGAATGGCTCTGATGAGACTCAATGGTACGCCTAGTGTATAGTCGTCACGAACCCTCACGCCACCTATTGCAGGTCAAACTCAAGTGGTACTCGACTAGGTTACAGACGACATTGCAGAAGAAGTTCGACTAGTAATCAATATTTCTAGTTACTAAAGTTATAGCACGGTAGTTGCATTAGCAACTACTGTACTTACTAAAGTACAGTCAATTAGGCAATCGGGAGGTCGCGGGTTCGGGTCCGGCTACTGGACGCGTACCAATGTGACTCGTTTTCAGAGCCTACTTACGCAACGCAACGCTCGTACGGTGCAGGACAACATCGTGATGAAACCCGCACAACACACGGTGTGTGAACTCTATAACGGCGATGGGCTCACCCCTGTCACGTTGGGTTAAATACGCTTGGTGAATCGTGGGTATTTGCTTAGCAAGTGCAAATATAATATACCTCTACAGTCATTGGGGAATTTTCAGGGCCCCTGTTTCTCTTAGTTATGACAGGTGGCGCTAGTTGTATTAGGGGGACAAATGCCAACGAAATTACTAACTTCAAGCAGTCCGTATTGAGGGCGACAATTTTTTATTGTTTGTCTACATGTTCCAAAAGGGTCTGAAGTTTAAATAACTCACCCAAATAATAAAAAAAGCACTAAAATATAGAAGACAGAAATCCCCCTGGATATCTACTAGCGACATCTAGATAAGAAACTTTTGGAGTTTGAAAATTCCCTATTAGCTTTAAGCATACCTACATATGCCTACTTGACAGCGTGTCCTCGTGCAGTCAACTCAGACCAAACAATACTAGACTTGCAATCCAAAACTGACATTTAGAACAAACGAAACAAAATAATATGAAAAACATGAACGAGTGAAAGAGTACGCGACAACATCAGCTGCAGGTTGACAGACAAAAACAGTCTGGAAGTACATTGCAATTGAATACATTTTCGTTGAAAAGATCCCACGCTCTATGCTCGCAGACACTCGCTCTGGTTTGTAAAGAGCTGGACATGCTTAGACTAAGGTCTGGGACATTCCAGCGAAATCCTTATGTAAATTGTCAAATATTTAACTTAGCTTAACCCAGCGGTAGCTTCGATTAGGTTGGGTTTGAAAGAACAAAAATACACTTAAAAACAAGTCAGTGTTTTTAAGCCTAAAAACACCATGGACAGTTTCTCATTGTAGTGTCCATGAAACTATGGCGCCCAACGTGTATCTATGAACCAACAGACGCGGAAGGAAGTCAACATGTTAAAGCTCTTTCAACAAAAATATTCGTTGATTTTAGGACCACTCATCTGAAGCACACAACTTAATTGAAATACCTATACAAGGTCATTATGTGTCAATGATTACCTATTATGTACCTTAGAAACATATTTTAATGTTTTTGCATATTATGGCAAACAATTTACGAGTCTACAGTCATAATCAAAGTGTTGAAAGCTCGCTCATTAATAAGTCATATGGAGATTAATATCGGTTATTAACACTTAATGACACAATATAGAATTATTGGCAGCAGCTGTCTGCAGTACCAACTTATCAATATTGAAAAACAAAAGTAGGGGGAGTTCAAGCATCATGAATCTGCATTTTCGTTGTTAAACGATGGATAAGTAACTAGGTAGGTTAAGTGGAAAAAATCCTACCTTGTCAAAATATTTCACAACCTCAAGGAAAACGTTTAGTTTATTTTTATAGAATGTGTCAATGATATTTTTATTTTGAAGGTCGGTTTATATTCTTTCATGCATCATCCTCTCATGAAAAATGTGCAATGAGCTTCTTCCTACATTTTTACAAGATCATAAAAATACCTATTCATACATCTTCGAGAAGTGTTTGTTTGGACATCTAGCAAGATTTCTGCATAACGAGGGACCGTGGCAACCGGATGCAGAAATTTATTGCATTAATAAATTATAAGAAAACCATGTATCTTTTAAATACGTGTGAAATACATTTATCTACACTTTTAAGCTCTAAGTATCCACCTATCCACCTGGTGCAGAGATCATTCGTTCCCCTGAAAGCACATATAATGATTTGAAATCTACTGGAATTTACATCGTTTTTACCTACATAGTTCATACCATGAAAGTCTGTAACCACAGCGTTTGCACGCAACGATCCTATCGTTTTAACAAAATGGCGACCGAGAAAGTAGAATCCCCTGTATTTCTATTTGTGTAGCTTCGCGGACAGAAAGCTCGGATCCGTCACCCGACGCTGCCGTGTTCCGTCGGGCGCCGCTCGCGCGTCAGCCGCATCTGGTTTACTGGATCATTATGTCACTTAGCTACGAACAGGGTTACGGCCCAGAATAGAACATTATACGCGAGCTTTTTACATAATTTCAGCGCAAGTAGCGATGAAAATAGCAGCGGTTTGCATGACGCAGAGCGGCGTCCGCTGCAGCGCGCTCCTTCTGCTCCAGGACTCACCTCTCGCAGTCAGCGCCACCGCCGACAGCGCGAACAGCATGCACAACGTAAACCTCCATAGCGTCAATCTTTTGGTCCACATTTTGAACGAGTCCAACCCGGCTACGTCGGGCTCTCAGTCATTTGCACAATGCACACACACTCGCGCACCCGATCTGCTAAAACTTCGTCACTATAACACTGCCACCATCGACAAACACTTAGCAACCACACTGAACCTCGCGAAGGTCACATGAAACGGTGATGGTTCGACAATCAACATGCAAGTTTATATTTAGAAACGGTTCAGCGAAGTTGCGGATAGTGTATGTGGATGGTGTACTCTATTTCTGGAGACAGCACGGCATCGCTGGTCGGAGGGGTACTGGAGTGTGGTGGCGGCGCGCGACCCCTCCCCGCGGCGGGCCGGCTGCGTGCCAACTCCCGCCGCCCTCGCGCCCGCTCTCCGCGCCGCCGCCGCCGCCGCTTACGTCGGCACATCGCTTACTACACGCCACGCTGCTCAACCTTCCAAAAGCTTTATCTAACTTTGAGTAATGTTATTGCATTTGCGTTTACTACCACACACGCATTATCAAATGCAACTGCTCCGCTGACCATCACAAGACATGCTTCATAAGTGATCTGGGTACAAAAGCCAAGATCACGTCACGAGTCACAATCAGACTTCAAAACTTTGATAAGAAACTAAGGAAAATTTAAATCGGCACATGTTAATTGCTGTGGCATTGTCTGGCCACTTATGTCACTCCTCGACAGAATAAATTAAGAATGTCCCGATTTCATAAGTGCACGCGCATAGAGATGTTAAGAATCTATCGCTACTGATTAATTTAGGGTGCGTTGTGTGTACGTACCCACAATAACAGTTGGCATGGACCGCGGGCGCACCGCTTTGCTGAAATATTTCAATGTGTCAAAGTGGAAATTATTGCGCGCGTAGGTTGGTTGGGTAAGTGCCCGTGCGAGAGACTAGCGCCGTCTCATACAAACTTTTTGATGTGCAAATATTAATTGAACATCATCAGGTGTTTTGGCTTGCAGTGCTGGCTTAATGCGTGCATTCAGATTACAGATCACAAGATTCAGGCTGGTGGTGGTCAGAGGGACAGGTGTGACGCGGCTGGCTGGCGATTTTATATATTGTACTTTCTGATGATGCAAACCCACTGAATGTAATTATTAAATACTTAATTGATATTACTTATGACGAGATTGCGGAAAGGAAACACGATTTAATCGTTGTTTCACCGACGATGAGGTAAGAACTAACATTTGTTACAGTGCGTATACGCACCAGCAGCGATCTTATAGAGTAACTGTTTTTTTCCAGAGCAGCCGAAAGGTTGGATGAGATCTGATCGCAAATTTAGGCCAAATCTAGTCAGCCAAGTGTCTGTGACGAATTAACCAATGACCACAGTCTATTATGTATTGTACATAATAGACAACTCTAGCTCAATACATGGCCCACGTCAGTTCGTCGTCAGTTTTGGCCTGATAATTAGTGTTCGATATTCCCTTTCACGCTACAAATCCCTTACTGGCTACTAACTAACTAGCTGTATTTTCCCTAATACACAACATAAAGAGGCATCTCAGGCTTCATTTAAGGCACGCCACGCGTTGCGCTTCGCCCATACATGAATAACCGTTTTTGACGGTCGTTTTATGTTGTGTATTAGGGAAAATACAGCTGGTGCGTGACCGGTATTCTGAAACAATGTTCCATAGGTACTCAAGTGTCTCTTTTACACAAACACGATGGGAGCTAGAGAAATGTCACTTGAGCAAATATCTGTACTTGGGCTGAGGTTCAGAATAAGCGTTTATTGAGTCCCAGGAATATGATTGTCTTTAATATGTTGTGAAACATGTGAACTTAATCAGTCCACTGAACGATCACAAAGGAGCGGTGCGATCATTACGTTGGTGTACCCACATAGCCATTATTTTAGGGTAAACCTCAAGGCTTTGGTGGCCAATTTCAAACGGGATTTTTATTACGTTTTAAACTGGTCTGTAATTATGCATAATTTACGTGAACTGTAACAGAAATTCCAGTCAAATGTCACGTGAATTCTGCATCATAAATCCAATAATGTCCATAATCACTGACAATGTATCTAGATAAATGTATATCTGTAGGCGCGTAATTTAACAAAATAGAACTACATTTATCCTATAATAATCTACCCACAATGTTACGTATGAATTATTTCATTAGAAACTTCTATATAGTCAAGAATTAATTTTAAAACAATTTGTTATCTTACAAATATTTATTTAACAATGAATGTTCTTAATTATATTTTTAAAACTAGATATTACAAATACACAATTACACTGCTGATTTGGAATGAACTGCCCAATTATTTTGATATCTGGAAGTATTCAATTACAATAAGTTTAATGACTGTTACAGTCCAATCTATTAAAAAAATGAGAAATGAATGAACTACTACACATAGCAAAAAGAAATGCGGAACTATTCACTGCTGTGTATACATTAAACATATTTTGAGTAATTAATACGCATTGCATATGGTAGATATAAAAGGGCGATGCCTCACAGTTCCATTATCCCTTGCTTGTCTAGAGACTACTGAAAGAATGAGGGGAAGGAGGAGAATGAAGAGGAAGTTTGATGTTTGTTTAGGTATTAGTAGCGAAAATTATTCTTATCTTATAGTGTTAGTGGTCCACAATAATTAACTCGTCTATACTCCAGTCTTCATATGAATGGTCTGGCAGGTATCTCCTAATGATGATGGGAATTTTCCTCAGCTTGAGCTCCTTCATCGCAATCTGTAGTGGATCAGTCTCCCCTTCCAGTTCCACCATAACTGGGGCACACATTGCTATCTGAAGCGCTCTCGTACCTGTAAATTAAAAAATGAATATATTTATGTAAGTATTACTAAAATTGTTGAATAAATGAAGATACACTTTATTGCAAACTGTACATTACAAATGTAAAAAATATGAAAGAATGCAAATTGATTGGAGATGGACTCCTTAGCATTGGTAACTGCAACCCGTCTAGGAGAAGGAACACTCCAAAATGAAAACCACAATGGAGATGGGCCTCTTTAGCATCGGTCTGCAACCCAACTAGTAGAGGTAACTACGAAATTAAACATAAGGAAGGTTGACGTCAGGCAAGTAGCCGGTCGTAAAAAAAATGCCAAATCTAACTGCAACATGGATGTACGAATGGTTAGAGACATTGAGAAGGTTAGGGCGTTCCCGCGAGGCCACGCGCAAACGCAGCACCCGGCGTTTGTGAGAAGTGGACAAGGGTTATTGAACCAAATGGACAGGTGCAACGTAAGAAGTTAGTCCATGAAGTAAGACTAGGGTGTGCAAGCTGGAATGTAGGAACTATGATTGGGAGAGCCAGAGAGACGTGTTTGACGCATAAATATTGCTTGTTTGCAGGAGACGAAGTGTAAAGGAACGAGAGCGAGAGAAGAGATCGGAGGGGGGTACTAAATTATAATTTAGTACCCCCCGGGTAATTTTTTCTACAGTGGCAGTGATGGAAAAAAGAATGGTGCAGGGATTGTATTAGATAATGATTTGATAGAATGTGTGATGGATGTGAAAAGTATAAATTATAGACTGATCGTCATTAGGTTACTATGTAGGGAGAAATATAAGCGTCATAAGTGCATATGCACAGCAGAGTGGAAGCAACGATGTATTGAAGGAACAATTCTGGGATGATGAAGTGTATGTGGAAGGTGACTTCTAATGGGCAATGTAGGTAGAATTAATGTAGGGTATGAGAGGAAACATGGAGGGTGGGATTATGGAAACAGAAACCATACAGGAGAAAGCTTGTTACAAGCTGCCACTGCCTATGACTTGATAGTCACTGATTTAAAATTTAAAGTCCAGGACAACTCATGGAAACCTAAACTCCCACCCAAATAAATTGGTATTTGCTAGGTAGAGAAGAGTATGCAAGGAAATTCATATGTAAGGTTGTAGAGAAAATTACAGATATTATGCAAGATATGATTGAAATGTCAGTAAATGATTGTTAGAACGAAATTGTAGTGTGTATGGGAGCATCAGCAAAGGAAGTGTTATTTAAGAAGTTTGGAAAGTTTGTTTTGAGAGAAACAAAAGGGAACTTGGTGATGGGAATTTTGAGCAAAAAGAAGCAGGCATTCAAGGATGGAAGAATGTGGACGCAAGGTGTATGCTGTTGAAAGAAAGATAAAGAAAGCTATACAATGAATGTAAGAGGGAAGCTAAGAAAGCAGTTGCACGCAGGACGCTGGCAATCCCAAGTACAAGTTCAACTGTTCAAATCATTTGAAGACCCACAAGGACAGAAATACCTGTACTGGAAAGCAAAAAAATGAGAGAAAAATGCAAGCAACATAATGCATGTCCGATGTATAAAAGATAATGCAGGGAAGGTTTTGACGTAGCAAAGCCTGTAGAAGTTTGGATGAATCTGAAAGCAGATGGCTGGAAATGCCTGACACTGTTCTTCAATAAGTTGCTGCTAGAAGACGTAATTCCTGAGGAATGGTGCAACAGTTCTCTGGTGTCCATCTTCAAAAACTGGGGTACAGGACTGTGGCAACTACAGAGGAATAAAACTGATGTCTCATAGTATGAAAGTATGTGAGAAAGTGATTGAAAGATGCATTACAGAGGAGAGTATGATAACACAGAACCAATTCGAGTTTATGTCCGAGAAAGGTAAAACAGATGCCATTTTTTCACTTAATTGTGAGAAAAATACAGATGAGCTCATAAAAACTTGCACATGGTGTTTTGATCTTGAAAAAGCATATGACCAAGTACCCCGAGAGGTTCTCTGGTGGGCTTTGCAAGAGAAAAGAGTGCCTGGGGAATACCTGCAGCTTATCCGGGCCATGTACAAGCCTGTACACAAGTCCAATCCAAAGCCGGGGTAACCGATACGTTCAGTGCATCAACTGATGGCCTACATCAGGGATTGGCTCTAAGCCCGTATCTGTTCCTCCTAACAATGCATTGACATCAGACTCGATCAGCATTGCCACCACTATTAATAACAAATTATTAAATTGATTGTGATTGCTTGTTTGAAACATAAAAACTCCTCTACCACTAATAAAATGTGGGATAAGATTCATTGCTTCATTTTAAAATATTATTATTAATATTTAGTTGGTTGAGTTTTCTGGACATATGCTACTCAAACCAAACATCCTCCACAAAGCCAAGTAGTGCCTTTATATCACTTGTTCTTGAAGGGTTTTTGAAGACCATTATTATTTAGGTGCATTACCTTGTACAATACCACCAAATTATGACATGACTAATACAGGTGATATTATAACCTGTGTATTGTTCACATAGCAAGTATTCTGCAGTGATTCATAATGCAGGAATCACTCTCTCAACATTCAAAGTGGGAACATAAGATTTGCCTAACGGGTAACCCAGTTAGGTTGGCCCTTAGGGTTAAAGGTGTCACTTCTATGTAATTGAACAAACGTTTACTAAAAATTTTCTTTGATAACCTATTCTATCTATTCCAACTACAGGTTACAGACTGTTTTGTTACAAAGACAAAAACAAAAGGGACTAACCTAAGACTCTCGCGCGTTCGTATTTAGTCATATATTTCGTGGTTATCCGCTTGGATTTCTCCACACCGCCGCCAGCCTGACCCGGGGGTATGCACTGGACGTTGAACTCCTCCTCTTGTTCCTCTGCTTCCTCTATGTTGTCGTCTTCATCGGCAATATCATCGTAATCTGCACCCGCATCGTCTGCCTCGTATTCTTCGTCGGCCATGGTTTAGTAAAAATTAAACTCACCAACAACTAAATAAGTTCTGTATAGTGCAAGACCTTTTTAAGGGACTACTTTTAGTTTTATGTTAGCTGCACAAATATTTGCGAAAACGTGAGCCGACCAACAGCAAAACATCCAAAATTTTGTGTCAATCAGTATTCAGTTCAGTTCAATAATCGGTCGAAAGCTTTTTTCTTGTGAGGACTGAAACTTCATATGCTACTTATTCACACAATTTATTTTTATACGAACGCATCCAGTGTTGTCTATGATCACACTCTTGCTTGTCTTTTGCTCATTGGCACATTTTCCCTTTCCGGTTCTGCAACGAAGCTGAAACCATGCCGGTGTGTATTTATTCAGTGATTTAGTTGAAAATGAAATTAATTTATCTTTTAGTGATAATTTACTATAGGGGACATCTCATAGCATAATTTCCAATAGTGTATAAGTGATGTCAACTTCTCTCCGAAGTGTACAAAATTGCGCCCGAACTCCGATACACACATGGCAGTTTTTGACAACTTTGTGAAATAGAACCCAATTTGTTTATCGTGCACCAAATTATTGAAATGTTGAATGCGATATTTTTAGTTCAGTAACGAGTGGAACTTCCAGGGACTGTTTCTAGTCATAATATTTTTGGTGTTGTGTCTAACCTAAATTGTCATCATTTCAGCTCGCAGTGGATTTATTGCACCCTTCCCCCGCGTCAGAGAGGAGGAAGCATAAGCTCAAAAGGCTAGTGCCACATCCCAATTCTTATTTTATGGATGTCAAATGCCCTGGCTGCTACAAAATTACGACCGTCTTCAGTCATGCTCAGAGAGTAGTCGTTTGCGCAGGATGCTCGACAATCCTCTGCCAGCCTACTGGAGGACGTGCAAGATTAACTGAAGGTAAATGTTCCAAACATAACTAAATTTGAGATATTTGTCTACCTAAAAAATGCCTGCCTATCAACCAGTGATTTTGAAGTGTTATGTTGTGAAATTTAAAGTACATTGCATATGCGCAATAACAACGTGCTGGAGAAATTATTTGTCGATAATGTATGCTATTTTGTGCATAATATCTTTATACCTCTCTTCCAAAATATCTAACATTATAGTCCGAGACACTTTGATTAGGTTTCAATGTGTGAGTGTGACAAAGTGATTAATGTGTGTTCTATACTTTCAATTATGTTAGTAAATTTAACCCTTATTGATGTGCCAAAATTTTATGTTTACAATTTATATGGTAAACAATGTGTACAAACATAACATTGCGCAATTCTCGTCAACATTCTGTAAGGATGCACTGTTACTGGTGTGACTCACAGATTTTATTCATTGTTGTCAAATATTCTTTTATTCATTGATTTATAGAAGTATGTACATACAGTTTTTGTGTTGGTTGCACAAACATTATGTTGTAAGATTTAAATTTCAAAGTTGAGTCAAATCCAAAATAGGAATACCACCGATTGATAGTGTTACGAAATGTTGTTAAACTACATAATGTAAATTCTATGCTTTTGAAACTAGTACTGGTAGAAGGCCTCATAATTATTTGCCAGAACACAGATTTTTTTTTATACAATATTTGTTGCAATATGTATTGCAGAAGTTGTGCTTTTTCTGGAAAATTGACATAATTTTACTGTATGGTATATTTTATTTAACTTTTGTGTGCCTATTACATATGTAAATGTTCTATTTAAAATATACTTTAATTTGAGGGGTTAATTTTCATATCATGCTATGTATTATGTCTTCTGGTTATTCATATACATTTATAATTTTTGTATTTACTTTAATAGGTTAAACTGGTTATTACAGCATGAAATTAACAAAAAATAGCATTCAACCTACCTTTGTTATTTGCTCCAAGTTTAAACAGTTACATTTGCCATGATAAACTTACCTTGGTTATCTTTGTGCCATAATATCTGGTTTAAACTATTAATATAATGTCAGTATGTGTTTCTTTAATATTCATATCAGTTGGCACCAAAAGTAGTCTAGGTTTGAATGAAATTGGTGGATTCTAATGTAGCCTTAGCAAAACAGTCGAAGAAAGAAATGGCAAGACATGTAACAAGCTAAAATTTGTTGAAGTGTCAAAACACACTAAGAGCCACATTCTGAAGAGAACTACTCAAGCAATGCTTGGAGTACGGCTAAATCGATCTCAATATGGACCTTTGCTGTCAATCCCAAAGCATATTTAACTTATTATGCCCCACCTTCCGTGAGGTACTTGCTAGGGCTTTTGAGAGGAAATTTCGGATTTGGATTTTAACAATAACAGCTGTTTAAATTTGAAATGTCTTCTCTTTATTATGCTACATTCAGCATAAAAAAGCCAAAGGGGTACCTAGTATCATACCTGTGATCCTAAGGTTTTTTAAGAGAGAAGGATGTGGATTTATGTATTGTGTATATTTTAAAAGTGGGAAATTGTTATTAATTTGTTATTGACTTCCATAAAAACAGTTATTGTCAAAATATGTATTTAAGTTGGTTTTTCTTTTGTTGCAGGATGTTCGTTTAGGAAAAAGCAGCACTAAAAAGTTCCCGAGAGAGAGCCCTAGTTTAAGAATCGCATTTTTATTTCCAGTTGTATGAAGGAGTGATGTTACAAATTAATTGAAAATGGATCCACACAAGCATTACTAATAAAGGCTTTTTCAAAGGGAAAATGCGAGTTTAATTTACACAATTAACTAGCTGACTAGCTACTACTTTGGTCATAGCAGATGGCTGCTATACCTTGTCCAAAAGGCATTCCTGTGGTGTTTAGCATTCCTTCCATTTGACACCATCTGAATGGCCCCACTGAGACCAAGTTAAAATATTTTCCGATACAAAACTATTTAATTCTAACAAAAAAGTCCTGACCGACTCGTCAATTCCCAGCCCAAACAATTGACCCTATAGAGCTGAAATTTTTCACAGTTTTCTTTTATGTTTACATGGTATAAAGGATTTAGTAGCCTTAGCTTTACAAGCTAGGCTACAGTTTATTGTCAAGTGTTTGCTACAAATATCCCTGACTTGAAGTGGTGTCAAATGGAAGGAAGGAATGGTGTTCAGTGTCACACCCAGTCTCAAGGCATCTGGATACCCTTATCTAATCTTGGCCTGTAATTCTATCATCCTAGTAGGTAGTGCGCTACATGGCAGAAGGTATACATTCATGAAGGGGAAACTGACAGCTATCGGCAAATTGGTTTACACTGGTGCTAAAAGCCAGCTGGGCAATAATAAGATTATGCTTGAAAGCCGCAAGCCCCAAAGTTGGGTAGCATCGGATTTTTGTGATGCGCATGCGATTGGTGATCGACCGCTAAAACGATCAGTTGCAGCCTGCAGGCGATCGCAACCCACATGAGAGTATATTCTACTACTAGCGAAAGCCCATTCTAGAAGAAAATAGCCTAGCCGCATGTAATTTTAGTCACCTGTGTAAATAGGTGAGCAATGCATCTTCATTTAACATGGCATAATCGACAATCGTGTAAATTCACCATACAGTGGACGCGACCACGTGATACTGTTATAATATTTTAAAACCCGTTCAGGTACTTTTAACGAGGTACCTACTGGACTTAATTTAATAATTATAAAGAAAAGTCTTCAAGCAGTACTAGTCGCCCGCCCATACGACTTTTTAAAGTTGTCAATTTATCGGGTTTGCCATCATCAAACCCTGATTTCCTTGTCATGGGACCTGGGAAAAATCTTCTTTCCATGAAAAAAAAAACATCGAAGTTCATAAACGATATAACGGCGATTATGAGAAAAAATTGACATTTTTTTTTATTGATGTTTTTAATTCACTTTCTTAATCTTTCCACTCAATAGCAGGTTACACATCTGAATAACACATAGGCTATTTATTCTGTAACGTTCACAGGTTCCGCATAAACTGGGGTAACAGTGCCAGGGCAAAGTACCTAACCTACAGATGGTTTAAAGGTGGGTAATATCCGGTTGAAAACCGGAAGTATTACGCACCGCGAGCAGACTGACTAAAAGTGGCGTTACAAATTGGATACTGTACCTACTGTATTTAAAAATACATTATTTAATAGAAACGTTGGCATAAAATCCTTGTAAATATAGAAGAGGTCAGGAAAATTTAATAATTTGACAGAAAAAAGAACTGACTTCAATCAGTAGGTACTAGCCGCCCGCCCATACTTTTAAATATGGTAGAGAAAGACTTCTTTTTTGAAGTCGCTCTAAGGAAGCTGGTAGATGTCTACGCCTCAATATCTAAGGAAGCAGGATTGAGTGAGCTACGAGGATATTGAATATTGTGGTACCACTGAACAGCACACCTAACCTAAGTAGGTATATCTACTACCTACAATATTATCCTCAACAACTTTAGCGCAGTCATGTACCTACTATACACGAACTATATAGAAGATACTCGCCTACTACAAGTTTAACATGGATGTTTGACAGAAACTGAGGAAAACCTCTAAAAAATTTGAGCTCTCAATTTTTTGTAGGCCTTGTTAAACCTAACTTATGTACCTACTAGCCAACGTAGTAAAGCATACCAGTTCATAGAAGCTCAAAAGTATGGGGAGCAAGCAGCGCCTCTAGCGAGTTAATCAAAATCAAATAGTTTGTGTAATCTCAGGACACGGGTTAATGGGTATCTAATGAACAAGTGTGCTCCATCGTAGACCACATCGCTGCTTAACATCAGCCAGGATGGTGGCCAAAAGCTGGGACTAGTGGAAACGTGGCCGAGGGAGGTCACCATGGAAAAATATTTACTGTTTGTCTATCACACTTTATGCATACGGTGTGTACACCATGAACGACCAACAGCAAACAGGTTTACAATGCAAACATTATTCTGAAATGAAGTAAAACAAAACCTCATTTAAATTAGATGTCTATTTATTAGGAAGGTCGATGTTCTGTATAAAAAATATATGTGAAGGTACCTACATAACATTTTCATAATACAGTGTGTCCTATAATCAAGGTACTTAATAACAAATACCTATAGGTATTTATAGTTTTAAAAAGTGTGGAAATGACATTTTCAATATTATCTTCACTTTGATTTATGGGACACAGATAATATAATACGAAAGCTAAGTACTATCCTATTACATTTATATTCAATAATTATATCGAACACATAAACATTTTTTTCTCTGATAGTTTTATAAAAATAAAGGTACATAAGTACTTATTGAGTAAACCATTTAGCTAAGTACATAACATTCTATTCACAACTTCAATTGTACTTTTATAAAATCATATTTACTAATTGTTACATTTAAAAATCCACTGAGGGTACTTGGAGTTACGCAGTTCAACATTAGATAGCGATAGGTGTATTTCTTGGCACTATCAGCAGTATGTTATTTAGGTAATTTAAGTACCTTCTGAATAAATGCTCTGTGTGCTCGTGCAAACGGACGGAAACTGTGTTTTATTTAAAAAGGGAACCCATTTGTGGACACCAAACCAGCTATGGTACAGTAACAATTCAAATTATCACCATAAATTAAATAAAAAATAATAATTCTAAAATTAATTAATAAATTTTCATTTACTACTTATTTCCTGTACGCTGTATACACGCGTATGTCGTAGCCCCATTTCGTTAATTTACGCGTCTTAAGAGCATTAAAAGCATAGAGTTTCTCGAGATAAACTACCGCCAATAATGTTAATTTCACTGCTTCGCCTGCTTGACCTATGGGCACAGTGCGCTCAACACCCTATTGGGGAACAGATTGCGGAGAGGGGAATCCAACAACGTGAGTATCGCGTTTGAATGGCAGTCTGTGGGAGGTCGTCGCAGGCTTGGACGACCGGTGCACTCGTAGCGGCAGCGCTCCGACGACGGCGAGCTGAGAGCGCAAGGGCGGAGCTGGTCTGATGCCAGAGCAGTCGTAGAGGACAGGACGGCGCGGCGTGGCGCTGTCTAATAAAGTCCCTTTGTACCACTAGGGTACCATAGGACGACTGCTTTATCCGGCGATGTATAGGATAGATGAGTGAGTGCTTGTGATGGCTCGAGAGACTATAGCTATTCCTGCCCAGACATGCGAAATAGAAATAGATGGGACTTCAAAACAAGTCTATGCTAACTTAAGCATACTGATAAGTACATGTTATAGATTAGACTGAGCTGAAAAGAAACTATGTGTTTTTAACTTCAACATTTCCGGGTCTTGTAAACTTCTGTCTGCATTTTGTATGTCCTGTTTAATAGCCTGTATGAGTGCATCAAGCGAGTCAAAATTTTTTTCACCCCGTAGATATCCCATTACAGCTACTTTCAAATTTGAGCCATAGAAGTCTTTGTCAAATTTGTGCATAATATGCGTTTCCTGAAACAAAAATAATTTTAAGTTAATATTAACTCAACCTAAACTCAATTATTTTAAGTTCATTGACTTAATACCATCAATATAATAATGAACTAAAAATAGAGAGTAGTTGAAAAGAAATAATATGAGGTAAGGCTTATATAGGTAATTATTTACAATATTGTGTAAATAATTTATAGGTTTTTTTTTAGTTGGCATGTTTGGTAAAATTTGCTCAGAAAATGCTATTGCCTATGTCACTTGGGATCAAAAGGTGTCATTCTATTTAGTAGAACTGTTCAACATTGAGTGTGTGAGTCTAGAACTTGTTACCATTTGTGTATGGTGGGTACAATCACAGACTGCTAGAGTGTATCACCAGAAGAATAAGAAAAAAAAATGTATCTGTAGGTACTTAATAAAAAAATATATACAGTAGTACTCTAATTTCTTATAGTTTACACAGTACACTTTTTGTGTAGAAATTTCGGTTCTTTGTTAACAACACCACCAAAACGGTACCCCACAAAGCCAGTAAGTAATATTGGATTTTCAATACAATAGTACAAAACTGACAACATAACCTGAGCTTTGGGCCGAGAGATGGTTGAGAATTCAAGTTATCTTTCAAATCAGTAATACTAATTAGGATTACTAGTGTAGCATGGTCTTGGGGGTGTCGTTTTAGTGGTGTGGTTAACAATGAATAGAAATTTCGATACTTTAACCGCCACTGTCTTATACATCAGTATTGATAATGATGTTAAAGTCTACTGGATTCAAAGTTGCAAAAACAAAGAGAGGTTAAAGAAGTTGGGAATGTTAAGACTCTCTAGCCATTCTTGACTGTACCAAGAAAGGGACTTGGCAGCAAAATGATCAAACAAAATACAATTCTTTCTTTATAAAACTACTTAGCGCACAGACATTTCCTTATTAGAGTAGAATGGGCACCAGCCTATGTTAGCAACCATTTTGTGAATGGGACCATCATCAACTTGTGCCCAGCCAAAGTATACACCTGGTTGTAAATCAGGTGGGAGAGTTTTGATCACTTCTAATGGATAATTTGCTGTAAAACATATCAAGAAATTATGTAAGGTCACTTTAGGCAAAATTTATATTGACACAATCCCTCAATTATTATATTGAAAATAATAAATACATACATAAACTTCATGCCTGCTTCCCCGAGGGGTAGGCAAACACTACAGACTCCAAATGTCACTGTCTTGACAAACCCATTTCACTTACATTCATACATCTTTTCATACATGACCTCCAGTTTCAAGTACTAATAAAATTATTAAAAGAAAAACAGGACAATATTAATAATGTGTATTTTTTTAATTATTCACAGAAAAATGGATACAAAAAGGTTGAGCTAATATCTTGGCAGACTGTATATGTTTACATGTCTTTACTCATTAAGTATAACAGTCACTGATAGACACGTAAATTTCAACAAACCTGTAGGGCATCCTAAGTCTTTTGAACCCCGTCCAAATCCCTTAGAAACAGGCCCTGTCAAAAACAGAGGTAATCGTGTTTGTACCATACTGCCCGGACTTGGAACACCTAAAAGCAATTTACAAGTTGATACATTTAAAATTTATCCAGTGTGTACATATTTAGAAATGAAAAAAAAAAAATTCTTTATTATGTTTTTTTTTGTAGAGTAAATCCAGGTCAAAATAATTGTGTTAATTGCTCTAGTCAATAGAATATTCCACTGTAACAATACAGAATGACGTAGGTATTAGATAAAGCAATAAATTATAAAATATCTAACTATATGTAAAAACATAATGGGGCTTCATTTAGAAATAAGTATAAATAATAATACTTTGTTCAGAGAACACTGATAAGATTTGCTACTAATTTACTATAGTGTACCTACGACTTTGGTCAGATAGAGGGTTAAACAAGCGAATATAGAAAACTTTTTGAACTTTTTCCTCCTTAATAATGTGAAAGAAATAGTGAAAGTCAATACTTACTACTGGTTAAATCTACCAGAACTTCATAAACTTAGTTTAGAATCGAGGCCGTGGATAGCGTATATTAATTATATTGTGCAAGTGTGAGGAATCAACACAATGTTTAGAATTAGATTAGATCAACTTTGTACAGCAAACTGGACGACC
>SJJU01007152.1:0-16289 GCA_012932125.1 Conopomorpha cramerella
TTAAGTCCTATAGTACAGGGTTGCCTACTTTAGCCACCAGCCTTCGCATACAAAAGTATCTGTAATCATTACCGTACCGTGTTTTTTAATTATTCATGTTGTGAAAGAAATATGTTTTTATTATTTTTTACCATTTTAGACTTACAGGTGGCTCAATGCTTGTAGTTTTTAAAAGAAAACTCTTTAGGCATTTCATTTATACCCTTCGTTCGCCCTTTTCTGTCAATTTTAACGACGCAAGTGGTACCTACCTATCAAAAGATCGTAGTTGTTTATTTACATCAAATTGTCATACATTAGAGAGAAAATTTCACAAGTATCAAGTGCATTTAATTTCTAAAACAATAATTATGAAGTAAACGGCTTTTCGTGTAGGTAGAAACCTACAAATAATATTTTATGCAAAAACAATTCATCAAATGTGCTCTATTCATTGAAAACCAGCGCCTAATATGATACGGTAAGGAACAAACCTGAAGAAAACAACAAAATGCATAGTAAAGTTAGTGATGATTCCATATCTTTAGGCATCGACATCGAAAATGCCGCAAGATATAGCGACATACTTATAGAACATATAGAAAAAGACCTTCTTGAATTAAAACGCCAATATAAAGCTAGCAAAGATCGGCACAAACCCGAGAAAGTTCACGATAAAGACACCACTGTCAGACATAAAGAAACACCAAATAAACATGGCAAACTTATGCATAATCATAAAAAGATCGATGTCAACATCTGCGACAAATGTGAGCGACTGTACTCCAAAGAGAAAAAAAATGTTGGTGAAAAAAATACGCTTAAAGATGCAGAATGTGGCGCCAACGAAGTAAAGCAATCTTTGGTATTAATACACACCTGCGAAAGAACAAGACAAACTCGCAGTTTCTGTAATAACGCAGATTGCGAAGTCAATTTTATTAAAAGCCCGATCCCGACACTTCCGAGTGACGAAGGTTTTGTTAATAAAGATATTATGAAACTCAAAGCCGCTCGCGAAGACGAGATTCAAAGAGAAAAGTTCTCGAATCAAGAGAAAATTTTGAGTAGAGAGAGAAGTCGTTCGCATGAACGTTATATACTTTCTTCCGGTAAGCTATGTTTGTATTACACAATATATTACTTTTATAATTCCCAGAAGGCAGTGGAATCTTTAGAAACTTATATTACAATTACGTCTGTTAATTCCTATTGGGGAGAAGACAACCTTTACGCCAGTACTTTTAAGTTACTTTTCATATACTCTTGAATACACAGTAAATATTTCACTTTTTACGCCATGTAGAAATCTCGTGTAATTATTTTCCTCCCAATACTAGCACTTCTTTTCTTAAACTTGGACTAAACCTTTGAAGACATGGTGTCTTCTAAGTTCTTACCTGTCTACCAGACTTGATTAAATGGGTTTAAGGACAGGTGGATGTCCATGATGTCTACATACCCTTCTGGGAAACAAGCATGAGGTATAAGTATGTATGCATATGATTATTTCCAGGCAGGAAGGACATTCCGAAACCAATACGCATGGACTGGAACAACTACCACAGACTTAACGTTATACATTCGTTTATCGATGATCTGGAATTTAATTTTCCCTCGATTTGTACTTCCGGTGTCATTGGAAAATCACTTGAAGGTCGAGATTTGAAGGTAAGGCATCCGGATGTTTTTTTTTATTGCGTGCACGGCAAACTGTAGATGTAGATATTTTTTTTGTGATCAACACAGTGTTTTTCTTCTATTATATGCATGTATAGTACATATAAAAGTGTCTCAAGAATCACTTTATCTCCTAAAGAAAACCGTAGCAAAATCCGTTGCGCAGTTTTAAGCATCTAAGCATACATAGGGACAAACAGTTGGGGGCCAAGACAGCTCCACTCTCATACTCGCCTCGCTCTGACATCGTTGCGTCAAACGATGTGCATTGCTGGTAACGTTACTCTCTGTTCACTATACTCCTTAATAAAACAGCGATGCACTTCGTTTTTCTCTGCGATGCCAAAGCGATGTAACTACGAGAGTGGAGCAGACTTAGCCCCCTGGAGGCGACTTTGTTTCATGCTATGTTTTGATGATGAAAGCCACCGTAGCCTAAAAGTAATTAAAAAAATAATAAATACACTTCACGCCTTTAATCCCAAAGCGGGATAGGCAGAGGCACTTGCTAAAGCAAATACCCACGGTTCACCAAGCGTATTTAACCCAACGTGACAGGGGGTGAGCCCATCGCCGTTATAGGGTTCACACACTTGTGGTGTGCGGGTTTCATCACGATGTTGTCCTTCACCGTACGAGCGTTGCGTTGCGTACATAGGCTCTGAAAAAGAGTCCCATTGGTACACGTCCATTAGCCGGACTCGAACCCGGGACCTCTCGGTTACTAGTCAAGGATCCGACCAGCTGGACCGCAGACGCAAAGGCCTAAAAGTAAAGGTGTCTTAAGAGCAAGGAACTAAGAGAGTCACTGTTTTCCAGAGGACTGTGTACATATTGCAGGTTCGTCGTTGTCCACGGATCTACGCAAACATTCACTTTTGAATAAATACAAAAAACCATCAGTGACTGTACAGTCAAACTACTGAGACTGAGCGACCCAATAGGAAGCACTATGTTTAAAATTGCGATATAAAAGTTTTTATATATCACGTCATCATATTATTATTAAAAATACTAATATTTTTAAGAAGCAACTGCCATTATTGGTTTAAGTGAGTTTCGAGATCCGGTTCGGCTTCGCACCGAGTGCAATGCTGGCTAATACTAAGATTTCTCTACAATATTGTGCATGTAATGTACGTACATATAAACCTTTCTCTGTAATCTGTAATAGATAGAGATAAAAGGAAACACATTAAAATGCGTTGCGTAATTTTTAAGACATAAGCATACATAGGGACATACGTCGAAAGCAACTTTGTTTTATACTACATATCGATGGCTTCCAGCCAAAAAGGCCTAAGCGACATTTTTGTCCAAAATGAGTTGAGTATACAGTTTGGATCGCCTTTTTTTGCGTCGATTTATCCAGGGTTCTTGCCTCTATGACGTAGTTTGTTGTCGCTTACGCGGTAGAGATTATGTGTTTTTCTCCCAAAACATTGCTTTATTTAAACTTTAAGCCACTCTCCTGTAAAATTACTTAAATGTCGCTTAGACCTTGGCTGGAAGCCATCGATAGGTACGTATATAGTGAAGAATAAGAAAAGTCAAAATAACTATTCATTCGAATGTTACTCGCCGGCTCCGCTATTTACATTTTAATCCTATTCATGTCCTTCATTCAGATCCTGAAGATATCAAACAGCGACGCATCCAACGCGAGCGTGTGGATGGACGCGGGCATTCACGCGAGGGAATGGATCGCACCAGCAGTCGCCACCTACGTCGCCGATCACATTGCAAGGAACTTCAGCACCCTGCCTAAGAGCATCACTAATAAAGACTGGTATAGATGTGGTGAAAAAAGATTTTACGTTTTGTCACAAATGAGGTAGTTCAAACTCCAGCAACCCCAGCCCAACTTTTCTCGTCATGGGGGTCGTAAGAGGCGACCGAGGGAGCTCTCCAGAGAACGGGCAGCAGCGCTCTCTGTGAGTTAAACCACAACACCACTGCCATCGCCAACCCGCCTGCCAAGCGTGGCGATTACTGGCATTTCACCCCAAATGACGGATCTCATTGGGGGAGACCCTCGTCCAGCCGTGGACGTTATGTGGCTGATGATGTTGAGGCAGTTCAAAAGCAGCTTGATGGCAGCCTAGATTGGGAGACTAGTATCTAAGCAGTCGTGAGTTACCCATGTACTACCAGAAAGATGTCGGAGCGCATATCGCTCTCTCTATCATCTCGTACCGCTAAGAACGGGAGAGCTAGACGCTTCGAGCAGACTTTGCTGGCGGTACGCTATTGCAGTAGACAAATGCAAGCTGATTTAGTGAAATACGTCACATTAAATGACGTCATCACGTCAAACGAAACGTTTGTTCGCTTCGCTGTCCATTTCACCATTTCACTTCTAACACGTTTAGACACCACCAACACCTAATGTTTTCTGTGAGCGAAGAAGTCCGTACAGTAAACTGGAAAAAGATTTCTTAAAAAGTACACTAATATTCTAATAATTAATCGTCTCCTCTACCCACTCACAACGGCGGAACGGCAAGGTTGCGTTTGAGCACAACTTTAGGTACAACTAAATTCTGTGAAAAATGCTGATTTAAAGTACTTAATAACCCGCCTTAATATTAATATGTACGTCTTATAAAATTAATAAGTTAAAAAAAATTCTAGATATCTAAAGCCGTCCAGCAATGGATATCATGTGGTTGATAATGATCAATATCTTGCAGTGGCGTGCACCGGCTTTTACGACAGCAGTAATCCCCAAGGATTGATACCTATGAATATATATGAGTAACTTGTCTTTGCGAAATATAGGTACCTACCTATCTACTCACCTACAAAACAGGACTTCTGGCAATAACTCGATTATTAGGTCGGGTATTGGTTACCCGAGTACCCGAATACTAAGGTAGGCAGTGTCTTTTTGCGTATATGGTGTGCACGCCACTGATATCTAGAGCGATAAACCAACGTACTATTGGAGTCTTCGTGACTAGTGATCAACACAATGTCCCCCTCAGGTACTTCTTACCAGTGATGAACCCGGACGGCTACGAGTACTCCCACACCACGGACCGCATGTGGCGGAAGAACCGGGCTTCCTTCCGCGGCCAGCGCGTCGGCGTTGATCTCAATAGAAACTTCAGGTGGCTTGAGTTACACACCACATCACAACTGAAATGGTTATAGTAGCAAAGAAACCACATTAACATAGGCGCATGAAATAAAACCGATGCCGTTACGATTACAGCACCGTATCTATGTACGAAGGTGTCAATCTGAATAAAAGATGTACTTAAATGTTATAATTTCTAGTCTATCTGTAAAGTTTGATAAGTTGTTAAGACTTAAAAAGTATCGCGGGAAGATGTTAATAGATTATGTTTTATATTATAATAAAAATAAATATAAGACTAGCTGACTCGGTACACGTTGTTTTGTCTACATACATTATTAAGAGTGTTTCTCTATTATATGCATGTATTATACATATAGATCTTCCTCTGGAATCACTCTGTATATTAAAGAAAACGCATCAAGATCCGTTGCGTAGTTTTAAATATCTATACATACATAGGGGCAGACAGCGGGAGGCGACTTAGTTTTATACTATGTACAAAACATACTCTTCACGCCTTTTAATATTATGTAATGATTACTTATTGTAATATATTTGTTGCAGCCACGGCTGGGGTGGCAAGGGTTCATCAGACACCCCGACACATGCATTTTTCAGGGGACCCGAGCCATTTTCCGAGTCTGAATCTTCCGCTGTTCGAGTGAGTACCTACATTTATTTAAAAAAATATATTTTTTTTATTTTCGACCTCCTCGTCTAAACACACAATCAGCCGTATCAATACATTGTCACCGCCATACATGTGAAAGTTGTAAAAGTTCTTCGGTTGAGTTGTACTCGTATAGACGAACCCAACAACCTTTTTAAGACAATTGCTGGCGGTGTTTTTACACTCAGTATACAGGCAAAACAACGTTTGCCGGATCAGCTAGTATATCCATAACATGTACTTATTTATTCACCTCCGTATCATTCTTATTACACACATCAAAAGTGTCTAGGGATCAAGAACATTTTTAGCTCTAAAAAAATCTAATTTATTTAAATCAAATCTAATCTTCTGCATTGGTCTCCTACCTAATCCTAAGTCATTGATACAGGCATGGGGAATTACCATGCCTGTATCAACGACTTATCACCACATTTTGAATAAATTATGAATGTATTCAGTTTTTGTAAAATATATTCTTGATTGCAATCTTCTAAAATGTACTTGATCCCTAGACACTTTTGATGTGTGTATATATCCGTAATCTCCAAAAGTGGACAGAACCTCAGGATCACAGGCAACATGGCAACATTTAGCTAAATAAGGTGTTTGGATAAGGAATAGTGTGATAAGAGAAAGTTGCGGTTTGAAAGAAGATGTAGTATGGTTACTATACTAGTACTAGATTGAAAAGGACATGCTTCGGATGGATGAAAGTCGATTGACGAAAGAAATTTATATGGGTGATGTAATGGACCAGGTGAGTAGAGGTCGCCCCAGAAGGACATACATTGACCAGATTGGTGATGTCCTGGCGGATCGTGGCGTGGAAAGTACTCGAAACCGGAGGTCATGTATGAAGAGATGTATGAATGTAGATGAAGCGAAAGGGGTATTCCAGGACTGTGACAAATGGAGATCTGTAGTCTCTGCCTACCTCTCTGGGAGACAAATTGCTATCTTATTGTCTGAATAAACCTAAATCTCCAGTGCCCATAATCTACGACACGCCACGAAGAAAGGTAACTGATGTAATCTATATGCTATTTACATCCTAGATCACATTGGATTATACATGTAAGATTATTCACGATACTAAGCCTTTCTGGCTGAAACAAGGATAGCTATCTATATTTGTACGTGTATCAAAAAGTAGGTGAGTTTAACTCTTCGAAAAGTTATAATATCAAAAAGAATATGAACAATTGCTCAAAACCATACGGCGAATGTCCGCTTCATTTTGCAAAATGCACCGCCATTTTGGCTCTGACCCGCATAAAACAGCACATAATGTTGCTTAAAAATTAAAAGCACTTTTATAAAACGCCATTAAATTTGAACAGCTTGTTTATTATGGAGCGATGGCTGCTGATCGCAATGGCTTTAGCGATTTCCCAAACTTTAAACCTTTTAATTATACGGTAATGTTTATACTTCAGACACATTATACCAGGTGATTTAAAACGCTATTTACGTACATACATACATTCTCGCCTGTGTCCCAGAGGGGTAGGCAGAGACTACAGATCTCCATTTGTAACTGTCCTGACATACCCGATTCGCTTCATCTATTTTTTTTCATGCATGACCTTTACGTACATACATACATACACTTCACGCCTGTCTCCCAGAGGGGTGACCTTTACGTATGATCAACAAATCATATTTTCATGAAAACCATTCGGCGGGGGCGGTAAAGAAAAAGTTTCCAAATATTTCAGTCGTTGCGACTCCCACATAACCCCGCCGTTGTCCCCGCCAGCGGTGGGGTATCCATAACGGATTTCCCCACTAACGATAATAAAAGGTAGTAGATTCTTGGCCGACTATAACCAATGTGAAACAGTTTGTATGAACACAACAGAAACCACGCTGGTGAAATCGCGGAGCATCCACTGGTACAAATTCAACTGTGAGTACACAAATACAGGCCTCGAAATGGAAACTGTAATAGTGCCTGTGTCCGCGAAACGCGGCGTATTATCAGCGCTGATGCCGAGAGCGTGTCATACTCAAATGAGACGGGGTTTAAACTGTAAACAGGATTTAGTCGTATATCAATTCCATTGCCGGGATTTTATCGTTCCATTCCGTTACATTTAATTCGTAATTTGAATAAGCAGTTAATGCGAAAACATAACGTTTCAGTACAACATAGCACGCCGGAATTTGCGTCGAAACGTCGGGTATTGGATTGCTGGAAGTTTGCAATATTACAATTGTTTTATTGAAACAATTTTCTTGTACTCCTTTCATAATTAAAATGAAATTATTATAAATGATGTTGGTGGTATGGTGTATAAAATAAAAATGATACGGAAGTTATTCATTTATCTAGGCAGGATTTCCTTGTTTTTCACAAGAGTGTTTGACGATGGAGAAGTCAATTAACTACTAGGAATAGTGTAGTTAAGTCAGTAGTACAAGAAGTAAATTGTACTAAAATTTCAAACGTGAAAGTTTGTATGTTAACTCTTTCACGCGAAAACTACTTAACAGATTTCAATTAAATATTACAATAATATAGTTTATACATCGTAACAACACATAGGCTATATTTTATTCCGAATTTCCCGGACGAACGTAATAAAATGCAGGTAACACCGTCAGGGATAGACTGTTATAATCGAAATGGAAAAACTCAATTTTCCTTAGTTATACAGAGTGACCCCGAGCAATGTTCTTAGAATACTTCAAGGACCATTGCTCGGGGTTCTTTTACACGCAGTATTATTTAAGAAATAAAATTGCTGAGAACAAAAAGTTCCACTAGTTCTAGGATAGAACTAATGAGAACAAAGTATTATTTTTATTATTACAACATCGCATGCTTGCGAAACTGGGAAAGTGATATCACAACATTACGGGCCCTTTGGTGTAGTTGTCAGCATGCCTGCCTCTGCTCCGTAGGGTCGTGGGTTCGATTCCCACCGCTGCTGGCAGGTATTTAGGTGATGAGCTTTTAAGTACTTGTTGAACGTGTCTGGGTGTTTTATTTATATAAGTATGTATTTAAAAAAAGTATTTAAGTAAATATATCTCGTTGTCTGATTTCCACAACACAAGTGCTTTGGCTACTTAACATGGGATGAAGGCAATGTGTGTGTTGTTGTAAAATATTTATTTATTTATTATTTATTACTTGCATTTTCTCACTCGTAGGACCTCCTAGCCCATTCCGGCATCCAGTTCAAAGTGTACATCACACTGCACAGCTACGGTCAAGTGATACTGTTCCCGTTTGCGTACCGGGACGAGCTCTGTCCGGACTACATCCGGTTGCTGGAAGGAGCTACTGTCATGTCCAGGGTAATATATATGTATACGCTTGAAAGCTATTTATAGACTTCTTTACACCAAATTTTCTACTTTAGTTCTCGTCTAAAGACACGTGCTATTTTTATACTTTATTAAGTGAAAAACACAAAACGTATATGATTTATAAATAAAGATCATTCTTCTTCTTTTCGAGTCGGCAGCGTGTTGTTTGTCCTCAAATATTTTGTAACCAGTATTCGGCCACGCGCATTATCTATAGCCGTCGAATCCCTTAGTTCCATTTCGTAGCCGGGTTTGCTAGCATCTGTAGCTGGCTATGACACGGGAAAGAATAGACCCATTTCGGCGCTGACTACAGACAAGTTAGCTACGAAATGGGCCTAGTACTTTTTCCCGTGTCAAAGCCAGCTCCCAAACCCGGCTCCGAAATGGGACTAAGGTCAACGTTTTCATTTTTTATCGGTGAAGGACAACATCGTGATTACTTAGGACAACAGCGTAATTTTTGTCTTATAACCTACAACATTATATTATTATAAGAATAACAAATAATAATTACACTCGCGAGCAATTCCGGGTCATATATAAAAATGCCGTAGTAACATTGAATACACGATAATAATGCTTTATAACTTTCTTTTACACTATTTCAGTTTCTTTTACTCAGCTAATATTATTCTCGCCATTGCGAGATATTTACATGATCAAGAATGTAGTTCTATCATCATCATCATCAGCCCATACCTGTCCACTGCTGGACATAGGCCTCTCCAATTGCACGTCACTGTGATCTGTTTTCGGCTTCTCGCATCCAGCTTCTGCCAGCCATATTGCGTATATCATCAGCCCACCTTGCCTGAGGGCGTCCTACACTCCGTTTGCCGAGACGCGGTCTCCACTCGAGAACTCGTTTTCCCCAACGGTCACGGGTTCTACGGCTAATATGGCCGGCCCACTGCCACTTCAGCTTGCTAAAACGATTAGCTATGTCGATGACTTTGGTTCTCTGTCGGATCACTTCATTTCTGATTCGATCCTTCAGAGAAACGCCGAGCATAGCCTTTCCATAGCACGCTGTGCGACTTTGAGCTTGTGGGCCAGCCGTGCCGTCAGTGTCCACGTCTCAGCCCCGTATGTCATTACAGGTAGGACACACTGATTGAAGACTTTTGTCTTCAGGCACTGTGGGATCGCTGATGTTAATACTCGACGTAACTTCCCAAATGCTGCTCAACCCAGCTGAATTCTTCTGTTTACCTCGTCCTCGAAGTTGTTTCTACCCAACTGCAATGTCTGCCCAAGGCATACATATTTTTGAACAACTTCGAGAACGGTGCCGTGTACTGAAATCGGTTCCGGTAGAACATGTTCATTGAACATGACCTTGGGTTTATCCAAGTTCATCCGTAGGCCGATCCGTAGAGAAGAATCAGCTAGGTCATTCAGCATCAGTTGAAGGCCCTGCAGCGTTTCTGCCATGATGACGATGTCGTCTGCAAATCGCAAGTGAGAGATGTGCTCGCCATTGATGTTGATGCCACGTCCTTTCCAATGCAGCGTCTTGAACATATCCTCCATTGCATTTAGTTCTAAATGTAGTTCTAAAAAACCATGACTAATGTCATGGTTTCAGAGAACTAATTAATAAACCCAAATTTCGTCTTGTGCGGTCTACAAAAATCTCTTATCTTATCTGTAAATTTAATTCTACTAGTCAAAACTATTGTCAACATGACATTCATTATCAGCTTTGCTATGTGGTTACAAAGCTAATGATTTGGAAATCATTATCATTACAAAATTACCAATGTTGTGATGCCATTGTTTTAGGGTACCGTAACGAAATAAACGATAACCGATTCCACCGACCTGTTCAATAATATACATCCCGCAATGTATAGTCCGTTAACTTATAGAATATACTTGACAGCCTATCTTATTATAGTTCTATCTCACTCGTTTAATACGTAAAAGGGCCGGGTAACAAGAGCTAATAAACTAATATTTCCGGTCTGTATACGCAAGATAGCTGGCAGAAGCTGGATGCGAGAAGCCGAAAACAGGTCACAGTGGCGTGCAATTGGAGAGGCCTATGTCCAGCATTGGACAAGTATGGGCTGATGATGATGATGATGACTTTGTACACCTTGATAAAAGGGACCTATGTCCTAATATGTGACTCTACAGCACAGGGGACAAGCTCTACAATAATAGTTTGATCCCTGAATAGAATAATAATATCTTAGGTTTCTCCCGATTGCCCACCTAGATGCGGTTGTACCAAAACGTAGAAGAAGACTCCACCTATACATTATTTTATCTGTGCCTATACTATCCAGAACGGACAACTGGGGGATAAACGCTAGGAAGAATAATAAAAAAAAAGATGTACGGAATCCTCAATGCACGATTATCCGCTTACACTTGACCGATTTTTTTACACCAAATAAGTAATTACTCAACTAAACTAAAAATACTATTTATAGTTAACCATTCGTACAGTGCAGACGTGTTTTCTTTAACCGTTAGTAAATATTTTATTGCATATTGACGTTATACGATGTGGTTTAGTGGAAGGTTTTTGTGAAGTGTAAATAGTGATTTAGATAACTATTCTAGATTAAGATAATGCCGGTTTATGTCTACGGAACACACCGCTGCTAGATGTGACAGGACATATAACCCGCTGCGATTGGTTTAAAGAAATTGTAATTATACTAAGAGTGATATAACAACAAATGTCAGTGCATGTAGGGCTTCTAGTCTTCCCTTGGATGTAGTACCTAGCTCAGGCTTTTTTTTTTAAAGGAACAAATCTAACACCACTCAAATCCCACCTGCCTCTCGGCGTATGGGCAATTCCTTGGAATCGTTTGCGTCTACTTGACATGTGCCAGTTGCTCAGGGTATTCCGATGTTTAATTTAATTGATTTAATAATGTGCTAGTGGTCACCGTGTGGTTTTAGTGGGTGCGAGTCCCACATAACTCCGCTTTTGTCCCCGCCAACCGCGGAGTATCCATAATGGGTTACCCCACGACAAAAAAAAAGGACTACGCGTCTTATAACTTGAAATAACGTACCTACTGTTAAAATTTTCTCTCACCATGTGTGAATCGTGACCGTAACACATTGGCGGACAGTAAAATAGACTCAATAGATGTTTTATTGTTATGACGCCTAGAGGCGTTTACTGTTCGGGAAAGAGTTAACAATCAAATTTGCAATATTTTACGACCAGGCGATCAACGAGTCCAGCGGGCAGATATACAAGGTCGGTATATCCCGTGATGTCATGTACGGTGCCGCCGGCACCAGCAACGACTGGAGCTACGGCACCTGCCACATACCCTTCTGCTACCTGATTGAGCTGCGCAGCAAGGAGCACAGGTTCCGACTGCCTAAAGAGGAGATAGAAATTACTGGCCAAGAGATACTGGCCAGCGTGAAGGCTCTCATGGAGTTTGTCGACTCGTGCAAAATTTAAAAGACTTTGAAACTTACTTGTTATTACGGAAGTGGAAATGGAAGAGACAAAAGGTGAGTACTTTTTTCTGCGAATCTCTTCATTTCTCAAGCAAAAATTATACTTCACTTAATTAAAATTTGTTGGCTTATACAAATTTTACATCTATATATCAATGCCACTTTTCGTTGTAATGTGTTAACTCCGGAACGGTTGGACCGATTCTTTTCATTTGTAAGTTTTTTACCATTGCTGAGAGTGCCAAAAAAGTATTTCTCCATACTCAGGCGCTTCTTTACTGGAAGCGTACTAATCAGTTCTTTTTTCATATTAAAATGATTGTTGTACACTCTACTTCTCTCATTCTGACGCCCAAACATTAACCCCCCCCCCCATTTGTTGTGGGGTATATAATATAAAATCGTATTATTTATTTTACGCTTAAACCATTTTTTATATGGAAGAAAGGGACACAAGTCATAACGGGGATTAGGGACCCAATTTATCCATATTTACACCCCGTACATATGGTCCTGATAAACTGCACAACGTCTTTCATAGACTTTTAGTCCTCTACGTTGTCAACCATTCTGTCATTTTGACAAATCTAAATAAATTACATTGACATCGACGACATTATCAAAATTCTCAGTGTAAATAAACAACACAAAGATTTATAATATACAAATTCACCTACATTTTCTGATAATACCATCAAAAGTGGCATCCACTACTAATAAAAGAACACAGGTATGGGAAGTGAAATTGCTTCGCCAGGGTCAGAGGGACTTCGTTAAATCGCTAGATACTATTGGAGGTAATTTCCCTATTTACTTGTTAATAAGGTTCATTTTATGCTTACCAAGACTTGCGTATTACGCCCCTTTTCTTTTGAACCGAGTGGTTACGGTTCTATTATGATTCAGCAAAATAATCTTTCATTCATATGGAAAAAGTTTGAAGCGAAATAAAACACAATATTATCTTCTAGATAACAAACAAACCACAGTTGGGGAATGTTATTTTCAGAAAGGCGTATTTGATAGCACCTATCCACGTTTTACCAAATGAAAACCTTGTTAGATGGTCAACCTGTTAAAATCCGTTTAAAAATCCTACAAAGAACAGAACCGTTCAGATAGTGTCATATCGAAAAAGCTTCCCATGGTATCCAAAAGACTAACCTAATAATGACTGAGAAGGATTGGTTCCTCTGGTATCTATCGAAGTTTTAGTCTCTCTCCTTTTTTCTCCAATGTGACGAAAGAAATTTAAGTATAATAAAATTGTTGAAACCGCCCCATAGGTAACCACCACATGTTTATGTCTGTAAAATGTTTTATTTTAGACATTAAAAACCAAACAATGATTTACTTTAACGCTAGTGATATTCCATCTTTCAGCCGTAAACATATGGAAAGAAGAGCCCAGCACCATGGACATCATGGTTGAAGCTGTCCGCACCACCAAGGTGGCTGGTCTACTCCACGACCAGGATATACCGTACTCTATTGCCGTTAGTGACGTGGATGCGCTGTGGAGACGGGAGCGAGGGTTACCCAGCGTGGTGCGGAAGAAGTCTGCAAGTTGCAGTAAGTTTTCATTCCTTTTACGTATATGTACATACATACAGTGCATTTTGTTATTTCTTTACGTCTCTGCAACAGCCTACCCTCGGCTTTTGTCAGCCCGGTCTTTTACCAAAGCAAGGGAAGTGAAGACATTTCATAAATAAATGTAGCTCCGAGATTGAACGGCAATCTTTTGAATTGAATTTTGAATTGAATTAATCAGTAGTATGAAAAAAGCCGTGTGGTAACGGCGAATAGAATACATGTGTCATCACTTCAGCTCAACTTTTCCTGTCATGAGGGTCGTAAGACGCGACCGAGGGAACTCTCCAGAGGACGCTCAGCAGCGATATCTGTATGAGTTAAACCATAACACCACTGCGATCGCCAAACCGCCAGCGTGGCGATTATTGGCATTTCCCCCCAAATCATCATGGTAATCATTGGGGGAGGACCTCGTCCAGCGCTGGACGTCATGATGATGCATATGACCTGTCCTTTCTGCTTCAGTGGAATCCTAGCTATCGGTAGAAAAGTGATGTCATGATACTTATTTAAATTTTCAGTGCTGCTAGGATCTTTTGGCGCGTGGTTTTTACGTTGGTCACCAAATTTAATACAACCGACTAGCAACATAACTTTATGATGTGATAGTGCTCCATATGATTACAATATAATCGTAAAATCATCTCGTACTTATTAAGAAGGGGAGAATTTGATTTCAGGAGTAACAAGCAATCATAATGAAGTGAAGCAGTCACACGCCAAAGAATCCTAGTCCTATAACTATAGATTGCGGAGGAAAGACCACGATTCATTCAGTCGATGAATGACTACCACTTTTGATTACTCTGAGCAGATCCTTATTCTGTTCTTTTCTGGACGTAAATTGACGACGATTTTTTTGTGTTAAAGGAACTAATAGGAATAAATTACTACTTTCAGTCTAATTTCATTGTCATTCTTGGAGAACTGTCAAATTGAAGAGTCCATTGAAGGATACAAGAGCAATGTATTAGTGCCCTTGCTAATGTCGACGTACAAACTGATTAAGCGTAACCGATGAATAATTAATGAACAAGCGCCTTGTGCGATGGACCTTGTAGCTGCCGTTTATTTGTTTATTCACCATAGCAATGACACGTATTTCAAATGCAGATCGTTCACACGCCGTCTTTTGTATGAACTCTGCATCATTACTAAACACTATTTATCTTTAGTCATCTCTGTGTCTGTTGCGTTAAGCCGAAAGAAACAACACTAGAATTCATTACATCTTAGAACTATTAAATACTATTAATCGGTAGAACACTAAGAATTCGTGTGTTATTTTAACATTTTAGTAATACAGAAGCCCTAGCAATGCGCTGCAAGAAAGGCGTCACATAAAAAAATACGACGCTGTAATTGGCTATTATGTCGCACTTAGTGAAGGTTTGCTTGTTTTAACCAATTGTAGCGCATCATATGTCACAGGTCGGGGTCGGGGGAGGCAGCAGGCTTAGCACGGGTCCAAAAAAAACAATAGATAAGATTGATCTAAGATTTTGGATTAGAGTTTCACGCTCGCACAAATGAGATTTATTATTTATTATGTGACATCAATATCATTGCGCGTTTCTTGAACGCCGTGTTGTTGCTGAAAAAGAGTAATACTAGGTTTTTGTAATATTTTTCGTGAACTTATAGATTTTGAATTGACATTTCTTTTTGTTGTTCTAGAATGTCCAGCAATGGACTGGCTCAATTATCACCGCTTGGAGTCGATATACAACTTCATGGATTGCCTGGTGAAGGAGTTTCCATACCTGGCTTCCGTTCACGTCATAGGCCGTACATTTGAAGGCCGTGACATTAAAGTAAGTTGTTTAGTGTATTTTACGCTTTGATATATAAATATAAACCAATCAAACACATGCATTTCTTTCTCATTTATGAATTTCAACCGATCAATGTGCAAAGGATCTTTGTTCATGAGGAATTTTTCGAATCCAACCAAGAATTTCTGCAATAATTCCACCTATATTGTAACTGTTGCAATAGCAGACTTCCTACAAGTACGGATTTTTATAGGTTGAAGTTGAAACTTCTGTTTTGAGAACGACTCTAGTTCATTTGTACGGGTACTGGTAAACATAGGTTGGTAAAGCATAGTTTTCCGAAGATCTAAGGCCATCTTTATGTTATAACTCAATATTGTTCACCGGGTATAAATAGGCGCGAATATAATCAAAGGCAGGCTCGAGCTTGTCTGTGCGCGTTTCACTAAAAATCATCTCTCTGTTTTCTCCATAACCGCCACTATTCCGAACCTTTCACAGCTCCTGAAGATCTCCAACGGCAATGTGGATAACGCTGCGGTATGGCTGGATGGAGGCATCCACGCCCGGGAGTGGATCAGCCCCGCGGTGGTGGCGTATGTGGCTGATCAACTCGTCAGAAACTATCAGAACTTCAACAGCTGTATCACTCAAAAAGACTGGTCAGTACATTTACATTTATTTATGGAATTGCGCTCTGATAGTGTCCTATTAATATTAAAAACGCCGATGTTTGGAT
>SJJU01007153.1:0-25772 GCA_012932125.1 Conopomorpha cramerella
GTCCTCTTCGAAGGAAGAACTCCGGAGGCGTGGAGTAGAAATGTGGTCGTCCTGTTCTTCAAAAAAGGAGACAAAACCCTGTTGAAGAACTATCGACCCATTTCTCTTCTAAGGCACGTCTACAAGCTGTTCTCAAGAGTGATCACAAACCGTCTTGCGCGAAGACTCGACGAATTTTAACCTCCGGAGCAGGCTGGATTACGGAGCGGTTATGGCACCATAGACCACATCCACACAGTGCGGCAGATCATAGAGAAAACTGAAGAGTATTAAACCTGCCCCTGTGTCCTAGCATTCGTGGGACTATGAGAAGGCCCTTTGACTCGGTGAGATCTGGTCCGTCTGGAAGTCTCTGCAGCGGTTTGCCAAGTTGACTGGCGATACTATCCAAGTGATAAAGATGCCGTCTACGAGGCCTGCCACCATGTCCGTCCAAGTACAAAACAGACAGACACTCCCATACCTATTGCATCGAGGAGTGAGACATAGGGATTGTTATTCCCGAAATTGGTTCACAAATGCAATTGGAGGATATGTTCAAGACGCTGCATTGGAAAGGACGTGGCATCAACATCAATGGCGAACACATCTCTCACTTGCGATTTGCAGACGACATCGTCAGCATGGCAGAAACGCTGCAGGACCTTCAACTGATGTTGAATGACCTAGCTGATTCTTCTCTACGGATCGGCCTACGGATGAACTTGGAGAAAACCAAGGTCATGTTCAATGAACATGTTCTACCGGTACCGATTTCAGTACACGGCACCGTTCTCGAAGTTGTTAAAAAATACGTATACCTTGGGCAGACATTGCAGTTGGGTAGAAACAACTTCGAGGACGAGGTGAACAGAAGAATTCAGCTGGGTTGGGCAGCATTTTGGAAGTTACGTCGAGTCTTAACATCAGCGATCCCACAGTGCCTGAAGACAAAGGTCTTCAATCAGTGTGTCCTACTTGTAATGACATACGGAGCTGAGACGTGGACACTGACGGCACGGCTGGCCCACAAGCCCAAAGTCGCACAGCGGGCTATGGAAAGGGCTATGCTCGGCGTTTCTCTGAAGGATCGAATCAGAAATTAAGTGATCCGACAGAGAACCAAAGTCATCGACATAGCTCATCGTTTTAGCAAGCTGAAGTGGCAGTGGGCCGGCCATATTTGCCGTAGAACCGATGACCGTTGGGGAAAACGAGTTCTCGAGTGGAGACCGCGTCTCGGCAAACGGAGTGTAGGACGCCCTCAGGCAAGGTGGACTGATGATATACGCAAGATGGCTGGCAGAAGCTGGATGCGAGAAGCCGAAAACAGATCACAGTGGCGTGCAATTGGAGAGGCCTATGTCCAGCAGTGGACAAGTATGGGCTGATGATGATGATGAATGTATTCAGTTTTTGTAAAATATATTACTTAATTGCAATCTTCTAAAATGTACTTGATCCCTAGACACTTTTGATTTGTTTATTATTAGAATTGTTTAGGATTTGGTAAGTAGGTATACGTTAGTTTTTTTTGCATTTCCCCACATTGTCGCCATAGTAAAAGTTGTTCATATTGACGAGCACAACAACGTTTGGTTTTACCATTGCTCGGGGTCCTTTTACACGCAGAATACCTATTCAGTATATCGACACCTATTTTCCCAACAAAGTTTTAATTAATGCATAACCAAACAATTTAAGCACCTATGCACCAGTGGTGTGCACACCATATAGGAAAAAAGACACTGCCTACCTTAGTATTTTGGCTACCAGATCTAATGATAAGAGTTATTGCTAGATCATTTTTTGTACTCACGACATAGGCTAACGAAGGTCCTGTGTTTTGTGAGTCAGCAGATAGGTAATCTATGTTTCGTAAAGACAAGTTACCAATACATAGGTGTTGATCCTTTGGCATTACTGCTTACCTTGTCGTAAAAGCCAGTGCACGGCACTGGTACATACAACTGCTTAAAGTACATCATTCGATCCGGAGAAAGTAAACAAACACGACGCTCGTATATTGATACAAAGTTCTATCCGATAGATACATAACTTAGTAGTTTTGGAAACAAATCGCCTCTAATATACCCGTACAATGGCGGTTGAACAATAGCCTGTGCGAAGGCTATCGACGCCTATTTTCCCAACAAAGTTTTAATTAATGCATAACCAAAGAATTTAAGTACCTAGGTATGTATATAAAACTGCTTAAAGTACATCATTCGATCCGGAGAAAGTAAACAAACACCACGCTCGTATATTGATACAAAGTTCTATCCGATAGATACATAACTTAGTAGTTTTGGAAACAAATCGCCTCTAATATACCTGTACAATGGCGGTTGAACAATAGCCTATGCGAAGGCTTAATGCCCAAAACAAATCACTGTTGTCCGAGGTCTTGACCCGTGACTTGGCTACAAACTTTCCCATCTCCCGTACGGACTCTGAAACTGAAATTACGGCACTGTTTTGATAGTTTTAAACTCGCCACCAAAAAGATTACTTAGTTTGCAATTTCTGCTTTGTTGATTAATCTGTGATAGTTTGCCAAATGTGTTGCTTTGTTTGGTACGTCGTGCTTGTAATAGAAAGTTTAAGGTTTGGTATTTGGCAGTGGCGTGCAATGGCTTTTACGATAAGGTAGGCAGTAATCCCCAAGGGTTGACACCTATGTATAGGTAACTTGTCTTTACAGAATATCACCACATAACACAGGACTTCGTTAGTATGTCGTGAGTATAACAAAAAAGATCTAGCAATAACTCTATTATTAGTTCGGGTAGCCAAAATACTAAGGTAGGTCTCTTTTGCCTATACGGCGTGCACGCCACTGGCATTTGACTTTGGTATACATCTAATGGAACGACAAACGTGTTCAAACTATAAATAATTAGATATAAATGTTTCACAACAACATGTTAAGTAGCTAAAGCACTTGTGTTACGGAATCCAGACAACATGTTATTGGCTATGTGCGCGACGGTGGCGACGCGTAGCGTTTACAACATTTGCGGAAGCTGTCAAATAATAATAATGTAAACATTCTTTGCAAATATAAATGAAACCAAAGATTAAAATTATCAAGTATTGTTGACAATATCATAAAAGTTTATATATATAATATCAAATAGTTTGTAAAATTAATATAATAATTAAAACCGGGTTTGAAACTATTACACATAATATTAGTTTCCAACCACAAACTGAGATAAAATGCAATAAATTAGTATTAGCCGAGCATGTAAGAACGCAACACGTTAAAAGGTTAAGAACGCAACAACAGTCATGCATGGCCCATTTCTTTACTTTGATTTTGTGCTGCAATCAACACTTGACAGCTGATTATCCGCATTTGTTTCCAATTTCTGCCGTGTTGTGCGCTGCGGTCGTTATCTGTCTGCCACTACTCGCTTTGCACATAGCCATTACTTACTTAAATTTTCTTTTAATACATAAAACACCTAGACACGTCCAACAAGAACTTAAAAGCTTATCACCTATGTACCTGTTAGCGATGGGAATCAAACCGACGACTTTACGGAATAGAGGCAGACTTGCTGACCAGTACACCAACGGGCCCGTCTTTAGTTATCGCAATTTAACGTGAAAAACGTCAGCGTTTTTATTTGCCAAAAGTTAGGATTAAAAATTCTAATTGGCTATCGCCTTCGACAACGTTACTTCCCTAAACAGTGCTTCATCATCATCAGCCCATACTTGTCCACTGCTGGACATAGGCCTCTCCAATTGCACGCCATTGTGATCTGTTTTCTCGCATCCAGCTTCTGCCAGCCATCTTGCGCATATCATCAGTCCACCTTGCCTGAGGGCGTCCAACACTCCGTTTGCCGAGACGGGGTCTCCACTCGACAACTCGTTTGCCCCAGTGTTAAACAGTGCTTATAAACCGTAAATACAATGTAGGTATTCGTTCATTATATTCAATCACACACAGAGATGTGGAATAACTTGCCGGGGTCTGTGTTTCCTGCGCAGTATAGTCTGGAGGTATTAAAGTCATTGGGTAAATAGGTACCTAATGAACAAGCGTGCTCCATCTTAGACCACATCACTGTTTAACATCAGTCAGGATGGTGGTCAAACGCTTTTAAAAAAATGTTATTTCTTGATCCCCAGGAGTTTTGGAATAAAATCTTGACGTCAGAAGCATACGGTCCATTTGTCATTTTGTCACTCTACAGGCAAGATAATAAAATTGTGTTAATAATCCGTTAAAATTGGCATAAACCAAAAAGAAAAGAGTGAGCCTACTAGTTTCATTTCTTAGATAGTTTAACTAGCTAGAGTTTAATATTAAATCTTTTATTATTGCAATACAAAAAACCTTGTGAATTTTATATGTTACTCGGGTATAACGTAATTGATGTTTTCGTTTCCCAGCATTGTCGCCATATTAAAAGTTGTTCAAACGTTGTTGACAAAGTTTTTGACGAGCCCAACAATGTTTCCATTGTTCTGAGTTAATTTACAAGCAGTGGATTTGCCGAACAACTCTGGTTACCAGCTTTCTCTCAGTACGCCTTTAGACCTTGAACATAAAGTCTATTGACGCTTCGGGGAGTAAAGTTTCCGATTAAGCCTTCAGCAAACAACGAGGGTATAATCGCCTATTAGTAATAACGCCCTACGCAAACATACCGTTAACATAGACCCGGCAAGATTAATTTACGAGAGTGATATGCAAATGAGGGTTGGCAGAGGCCTTTTTTGGGTTCCGCACCTTGAGAGGTAAAAACGGAACCCGTTATAGGATTACTTTGACGCCTGTCTGTCTGTCTGTCAAGACCCTTTTTCTCAGGAGATGTAAAGCTAAAGTTCATGCCCATTATTCAGGTCTGCTGAAAAAATCTAACTTCAAAGCCAATGCAATTAAAATATATGTACATATGTTTATGTCGCTTTTTTTTAATTACCACTCTCGTAGGATTCTTAATTCATAGGGTATTTTCACGTGAACTTCTTGAAAAGTACGATTGCGAAAAACTCAATTAAAGTTACATTACTGGCATTTCCCCTCAAATGATCATATGTATAATTTGGGTAGGCCCACGTCGAGCAGTGGATGATGAAAGTTAGATTACCAGACAGACGTTGTCCTGTTTTCACTATTAATATGAATATAAAATTAGTATAACCTCCAGGGTGGCCTGTGCCCAGCAGTCGAAATATAAACTATCCTATCTCTCAAATTGGACGAAATTACATATAAATGCCAAGTTTTGTGAATATCGGTAGCCTTGGTGAAGAGTTCATTGGGAACAAACATCATGACACTGGATTTTTATAAATTAAGATATGTACCCGCGTACATACTTAGGTTGCAGATACATAGATGCAACCTAGTAGGTGAGTGGGGGCAGTTGGCCGCGCTGGCTTGCGGCCGCCTAGCGACAAGATAATAAAATAGGTATACATTTTTAGTTTTGTTAAGTATAGGCTACATTTATAACTTGAATTGTATAAGCATTGATGCGCATGTCTGGTGCCAACAAACTGCTATGCACTTTGGCATCTCAAAGATACAACTGTATGTAATTTATAAGTGAATAAATCTATCTATCTATCTATCTACTCGTATACTCACTACTATACATTTTTGTATATTTGCGGAACCCTCGTCGCGAGAATTCGATTCGCACTTGGCCAGTTTTTTTTTTATTTTAACCCCTGTAGATTAAGAGATTACGCTTACCGCTTTTGGTATTGTGATTTTCCTTAAATACCGTATCTAATATCCGGTGAAAATCCTTTTCTACCTTATTCTCGAATGAAGTACAGTCACTTAACCGTGTCCGTGAACACTTTAGAAGTGATCTTACCATTATTAACCGACCACAAAAAAGGAGGAGGTCCTCAATGGGCCCGTTGGTGTAGTGGTCAGCATGTCTGCCTCTGCTCCGTAGGGTCGTGGGTTCGATTCCCACCGCTGGCAGGTACTTAGGTGATGAGCTTTGAAGTACTTGTTGGATGTGTCTGGGTGTTTTATTTATATAAGTATGTATGTATTTGAAAGAAAATAAAAGTATTTAAGTAATTATATCTCGTTGTCTGATTTCCATAACACAAGTGCTGTGGCTACTTAACATGGGATGAAGGCAATGTGTGTGTTGGTGTAAAATTATAAAAAAAAAAAAAAAAAAAAAATGGGGAATTTTCGAACGCCAAAAATGTCTTAACTAGATGTCGCTAGTAGGCGTCCAGGATGACTTCTGTCAGTAATATCTTAGTACGTTTTTTTATTTGGGTAAGTTATTCATTGTTCAGACACTTTTGTAACATGTAAACAAACAATAATAAAAATTACTGTCACCTGCAATGGCGACTGCTTGAAATTAGTCATTTCGTTGACATTTATCCCCCTAAGATAGCTAGCGCCATCTGTCGTAACTAAGAGAAACAAGGGCCTTGAAAATTCCCCATTCGTCGGTATTTTTCATTAAAAAAAATAAATACACTTCAACTTTTAATCCCAAAGCGGGGTAGGTAGAGACACTTGCTTAATAAGCAAATGCCCACGGTTCACCAAGCGTATATAACCCAACGTGGCAGGGGGTGAGCCCCTCGCCGTTAGAGGGTTCACACACCTTGTGGTGTGCGGGTTTCATCACGATGTTGTCCTTCACCGTACGAACGTTGCGTACAACGCGTATAGGCTCTGAAAAAGAGTCCCATTGGTACACGTCCATTAGCCGAACTCGAACCCGCGACCTTCCGATTACAAATCAAGTATCCGACAAACAGGACCACAGCCGCAGTATTTTTTATTGTTTTATGTTTGTTATATCAAAAGGTTTGACTGGGTGAACCGATTTGAATGATTCTTTTTCTGTTTGAAAGCTTGTGCTTTCTTTGTGTCCCATTTAAGTTTGGTTCATTTCCGACAATGAGATCCATGAGAAAACCATGTGGCATTTGGTTGAAGCCGGTTTTCTTTATTATTATTTTTTTATTTTATAATACGTAGGTACATCAACAAAAACAACGTACAGTTAATTAAACAATATAATGTTTACGTTAATAAACCTTAATCTTGATTATAGAGTTACCCAAGAGGTGGAAGATTTCCCTGGGGTTGGATACGATTGGCTGTCAGGGAAATGGTCAACTCGACTGTTAACTGCTTTCAAATCCCGCGAAAGCATTTTGCCAGCCAATGCCTGGCTTATCGACTGCTACCGTAACAAAAGACCTACGGCTTAACGTACGAAAAATCATAAGCATTACTTGGGCTTGGGATTACCTTAAATATCGTTATTTTTCACGTTTAATGAATAAATAAAAAATATTTTACAACAACACACACATTGCCTTCATACCATGTTAAGTAGCTAAAGCACTTGTGTTATGGAAATCAGACCCAATCATATAATCATCCTTAATAATAATAATCATCCTTATTTTTTGTTTAATCTTGTTACTGATTAAATCTGTTTCTAATAAAAATATATTTGTATATATACTCCATGTATGTTTATAATTATCATTTTATTTTATTATATTTCTTTATTATTCTGATTCTCGCATGATTTTGTATTTTCTGTGTAAGTTTATGTATTAACTAGGATGTTGATGTGTGGCTTTCTCTCCCCAACGGGTTTCGGCGGAACACCAGCGTGCAGCGCCGCAGGTAGCTGTGGCATTATGCTGAGTCGAGACCCTTTTACTAGCTTGAGACCTGGCACACGTTCAGTGCCATTCTCACAGATCTGCTACACTTTTGTTTTTATTTATTATCTTATTTTTAATATTTTATTACTTTTTCTCATGTTGTGTTGTTGTCATTTGTCTATTTATTGTTTTTTGTTTAGTGTGTTAGTTCTTAAGTTAGTGAATAAATATATATACATACATACATACATAACAACGAAATATACTTACTTAAATACTTTTTTTTTCCTTTAAATACATACTTATATAAATAAAACACCCAGACACATCCAACAAGTAATTAAAAGCTCATCACCTAAATACCTGTCAGCGGTGGGAATCGAACCCACGGCCCTATAGAGCAGAGGCAGACATGCTGACCACTACACCAACGGGCCTGTCAAATAAACTGGTTTTATGGCTAGGTCTATCAGCAATGCAGTTACTGCATGCATAAGTATAAATAAATAAATATTTTACAAAACACACACATTTCATCCAATGTTAAGTAGCTAAAGCACTTGTGTTATAGAATTCAGACAACGAAATATGCCTACTAAAACACATTTTATTTTTAAAAACATACTTCTATAAAGAAAACACAGACACATCCAGCAGGCACTTAAAAGCTCACCTAAGTAGCTGTCAGCGGTGGTACTCAAACCCACGACCATACGGAATAGAGGCAGAAATTCTGACCACTACACCAACTGGCCCGTCATGAAATATGCGTGAAGAGCCTTTTTACGCTTTCTATTCCTTTATAGAAGCATCAGCAGAGATCCCACGCAGTTTTTTTTTCTCTCAAAAATCTCCTTAAAACGTAAGGGTGGCTATCACATTTCAATGCTGCGTGGAACATTACACGGGAATAACAAATTGATTAAATAGGAGCCCTCTCCTTTACTTCTTACTCTCACTAAGTTATTTTTCATCATCAGCACATTATTAAACTAATTCCACCACATTAACACAGCGAAAAATTAATTTTGAAAATGCGAAATAAAAGAAGCCATTTGCATTACATCGCTTCCCGCGCAAAACTCCACGACTTTTATAAAATGCATGTACTAGCATCGCAAAACCTTTTCCAAATTATCAACGAAAAACTCTCTCGTTTAGCGACGTCTTAAACATTTTGTATGAGAAGATAAGTCGACATTTATCTGCCTTTTATTTGCCGTCAAATTTTAGGTGAAAGTCGATAAGAGGTGTACATCGTATATTACGAACAGTTGTGGGGGAGTCTGAGATAAGTCGGGGCTTACCGCCGCCGCCGCCGGCTTCTGTTTGTGTTGCGGCCTTCGCTGGGAATTCGAGTGGAATACAAATATCGAATGGCGGATCCTTAAGGCGTGAAACTTTCCCGTCTGTGGATATATCCCTCTCGGCAGTCGCCTTTGCGCCGATGAATAAGCGAAAAAGGAATTTCGTGTCGCGGTCGACGTAATTAGACAGCCCCGCTGATTCAATTACCCCTTTGAACGCACTCGCCTGGAAATAATTTTTTTTCACCAACGTTTCGTTTTCGTTATAACGAGAGCTTTTAAGGAAATTGTGATTATACGTTTCGTATGCTTACATATGATATGACGTGTGGAAAAGTGAGGGCCATTTAGAATTATGCTGTTAATTTATATTGTAAGTAGTTTTAACATAAAATTGAGATAATCCTCTACTTAAGTGCACGATTTCCACCAAAAGAATATTAACCAAGGAAGTAGGGCCTGTGGGATTCTTTACAATGTTTCTCTTCACATAAACCAAACTCAGAACTCACCACTTTCCAAATTCAATACAAATAATCCAACTTAGTATGTAAAAACAAGATCGTAACAACAAACGTATAAGATGATAAATTTAATGAATAAATTACACTTTCCAGAAAACTACGCAATTGGTAGATTTTTAGAGTTATAAAAACGCGATTTTCAAGGTGTCATCATCAATAATGGCGGACTATACCATTCCGAAGATATACCAAGCTCAAATTAATTTGTCAGTGTTTTAATTCCACAGAACAAGCAATTTCGGAAGACCAGTAATAACTTTTGTGTAAATGACAGCGTTTTTATAGTAAGGGGATTGCAACTACGATCAATAATCAATTAATATAATTTTAAAGGTCCCGCTACACGGCGTGCGGCGTGGTGGTGCAGTGCGGCGGCGCAGCGAAGCCCCTGTACCCGTACCGGCTGGCCCCGGGGGAGGACGACTGCTGCGCGCCCGGCGCCTGGCCGCCGCCCGCCGCACCGCCGCCGCGCCCCCTCACTCGCACGCCCTCCAAGGAGGACCTTACGCATACTACATACCTCAATTCCGGGTTAGTTGTCTTGACAATACCGGCTGCTTCTTCCTAACGCGTGTACTGATTGATTTCGCAAGCAGAACCAGGAAACTTTCTTCTGCCTCACGTATTGTGCGTCCGTTGGTACGCATATCAACCTGGATAGCGATTTTTAGTCCTCTCTTTATAACGCCAGATAGTCTTCCCAGTTCAGTATTTCGGGTCGAAAACCGCCGTAAACTGTACTAGCCGAGGCCGGGTCTCCGTGAAGATTCTATCAGCTGCTACTCAAAAGCAATGCTGGAATTATGTTGCATGCTCTACACTACTACCAACAATATCTAAAGCCCACTGTGCGGACGGTACAAGACTGGTCGTTGTGGCGCGCCTTGGGGGAGGCCAGAAGCAGACCAATAGACGGAATGGTGATGATGACTGCAATGAGACACACCTGTTACTCTTACTTATCTTCTAAGTTAAGGCATGAAAGTTTCGTTAACATAACAATATCTTGTACCAACAGCAGCATGGGTGAGAGTAACCGCTTCGGTGGTTCGTGCATCGTGCACGGCTCATCGGAGGGCGGCGCGCTGGGCGGCGTTGGCGGCGGCGCTGAGCAGCTGAGCCCCGTCCCCGACCCCCCGCAGGGGTTCCGCCACACCTCCTGCCCGCCCGAGGTGCACCGCACCTGCTTCTGCGTCAGATTCATCGCCGAACACACGAGGATGCTCGAAGAGTCTACTAAGGTACGGTGGTGGGACTGAAATTTATTTATTCATTTATATGAATTACAGTATCTACCCTTACAGGATGCCCCATGCGGTAGATAAGAATTTACAAAATATACTAATTTACGAAATGCTGAACTGGGTCAGTATTTGCATATTCGAGTTGGATTCATCATGGTAAGAATAACAGACAATGTGCAATCAGATGTTAGTTTGTCTACAATGGTCAGATGTGATCATAATCAAGCCATGACCAACCTTAGTAAGAAAATGTGCTGGTCATAAAATTTATCACTTTACTATCCTTTCCTTTCCTTTATTAGCCGTAGAACCGATGACCGTTGGGGAAAACGAGTTCTCAAGTGGAGACCGCGTCTCGAGGCAAAAGAAGTGTAAGGACGCCCTCAGGCAAGGTGGACTGATGATATACGCAAGATGGCTGGCAGAAGCTGGATGCGAGAAGCCGAGAACAGATCGCAGTGGCGTTCAATTGGAGAGGCCTATGTCCAGCAGTGGACAAGTATGGGCTGATGATGATGATCCTTTCCAAACCATGACTTCTGTTCTCTCAGGCCAATGTCATAATACACTGGTAAAATGTTCGTTGTTGTTTAGGTTAAAGAAGACTGGAAGTACGTGGCGATGGTACTGGACCGTCTGTTCCTGTGGATCTTCACGCTGGCGGTGCTGGTGGGGACCGCCGGCATCATCCTGCAGGCGCCCACACTGTACGACGACCGAGTACCGCTCACTGACAAGAACTTCCATCAGTTCGCCACATCCACGCTTGTTCGGTGTCCACCACCCACTTAGGCATCTTAAAGGCTGCTTACACGACGCAGTTTAGTTGGTCTCTTGTGAAGAGCGAAACAAACGTTATACACGTATAATTTTGGGATATCTATCAACGATATGGAAATATTAGCGACCAAAGTTGGTACGTGAGAAAAGCGATGTAGACATTCCAGATAAAGAAAATATGTAATCTCTTATGAATAAAATAAAAATCGTGCCAAAAAATCGTGCTCAGAATATTTGGAGATTCGGCGTTAATGTTAGTGTTCCTTTACAGTTAGGTTGGCACTTATACTAGACGTACCAACATTATAGAAAATTGATAAAGGTCGAGAAACGATTAATGGAATTATTATGTAAGACGCTCTATACGATTTTTACGATTTACCATTTTGTAAATTGTTCAAAATAGACTATGCAAAGGAATCAACGCACACCCGTCCCGCCAGGAACGTGTTCTATTCCACAACCTGTCGATTTTTCTCTAGTTTCTAAACTTTATATTTAAGACTACCTATATTATGTATGACTCTAACTTTAGGTTTAACGAAAAATTAGACCTATAAGGACACTTCATCCAAAAAAGTACCATTACTGTGTAAGCGATACTACATTTGACTACAAACCTATTTACAGATAGTATTTTTTTGGGTTCGTTAGTTTTAACATACAAATATTATTACTCCGATTATTTTCTGTAGGTTTTAGAACAATTTAAATACATAACAAAATAATTATTTAGATAGCAACGACTTTATTAATATTTCAAAATATCTCTTCTTTAATTTTCCTTGTGTAGACTATTTTCTAAACATTTAGTTTTTGTATTCAGTAAACCATGAAAATATATACCTGATTGTAAGTTCATACAATGTTTTACAAAGCAATAAGGAAGCAATACTGCTTTTATTAGTTATTTAAGTGTCATCTAATTACTTTCAAATATTTACTGAAATATGTAGAGTCACAACCGAGCTCCTTAGAAACGTTACACTTTGTCTAATAAATCGTCCACACTAGTATACATAAATACGTATAAAACTCTTTCTATTCTTAGACTGGTTATTTTTGTTGACAATTCTTTACTAAGTTTAGGAACAGTATTTTCTCCAAAGAGAATGAATGTTTAAGTCATAGAGATTACCTAGCTGGATTTCAGTCAAATATTTCAATGCTTTGGTACTACAATCTGTCCGAAACCACTATACCGCGCCTTGGGTATTGCGCGGGGAGGTGGGGAGGCGAAACTGTTTCGTCACGGCGGCAACAGCCTCTCCACACCCCGCGCAATACTTAAGGCGCGGTCTAGCAGTTTCGATCACCTTGTAAAGAAGGTTGGTTTTCGTACAAAAATACCCAAGGTATTAACAGATCGATTTAAGTTTTATTGTTCATCTAGAATTAATTCATACCTTCCTACAGTCGCGCAAAGGATCTGTCCTGGATTAACTGTTAATTTTATTTTGTATTCTGGAGTGTTCTTTCATTGGCAGGTCTTTTGCGCGTGTAAAACATAAAGTTCACATCACTACGATACACCACCAAATTGACTGTCTGTGTTCAAACATTTATCAAGTTGAAAAAAACATTACTAAGAAAGGTCTTGAAGCGATTATTAAATTCATAAACAAATTTTCGACTGAACGACGAATATTGAAGTTGTTAATTTGAAATTTCGGCAAATAAACGCCACTACTAGCGATAAAAGTCCTACATTAACATTTATTTTTAGGAATACTCAAGTTGCGCATTTTTTTTTTAATTAATTATAATAGAAACAGGTAAAAAGATAGTGAATAATTTACATAATTATTTTTCAATTAAAATGTCCAAATGTGAATTATCTTATAAATCAGTGTCATTCCCAAAAAAAAGTAAATATACTCGATCGTAACTCTTCTATCACTTGACATGAATTTCTTGCAGATTGTCATTTCAAAATTGTCATAATTTAATTATTAAGTCCACTGTGAACCCAAAACACTTCTTCATTAGGTTTAAAATATGTACGTACTTAATAATAATTAATCTCTTTCTAAAAATAACACTTTAAACTTCAATATCTAATTACTTATTAGAATTTTCCGAATCTTAGCTCCTCTCTTCTTAAGTCTATGGTCGTAGAATGGAACATGTAAAATGTATAAAAAAATAGTACCTAAAGATGTGTAACTACTTAGTTGGGGAATGAATGCTGTTTTAAAGTATGTGCTGATAAAAATTGATGTTTCAATTGTGTGGTGTAACAAATGATGAATGTATGCAGAATTATGAGAGGAATATAAAAGGAGAGTGTATGTGTCAAGATTCGATATAGATAATCATAACAATGACTTGTTGATCAACTTAACACTTTCAGTGACTTTTAATTAATTGTTACCTACGCTCGCTGACTACCTATGTGTTAAAAAGACTATGAATTAAGCATGAACGATTTCAAACCTTTGATTCAAATATAAAAATAACGTATGAAAATTTTTGACAAGATTTTTTTTCGATTTTACTAAACTTACTTTATATAAAATACATCGATAAATAAACGTTTTCCCAACTCAAATTAAGCAGAATAATATTGAAAGCAAGCAGAAAAACGATGTGCGTGTATGAAAGAAATGAGTGATGAATGGAGACGTAAAAGTGGTTTGTAAGAGTCCTAACACGAGATAATTTGTCTCGACGTGTCTGAAGAAGACAAATTGATAGTGTGCATGCAGTACAATACCTATTTAGAGATATACATACACGTAGATACATACCTAGTTATTACAAAATCTTTTCCGCGCGTCGCCTAAGGCTGCAGCGATTCCCGTAATATTATTGTTCTTCATACAAGTCGAAGATTTGAGATATATGACATATTGGTTGTTAATTACTGTAATAGCCCCAAAAGCATGCCACTAAGTAGCATGTCTCCCATAACGCCCAGTTTCCTCAAGCCAGCTCAATGTCACCTTGCAATCAAATTATTGATTAGCTAAACAACCACCATCGATCGGCGAAGTTCGTGTTAACTGATTTGATTACAATGTAGAATTAGTTACGCTTGAGGAAACCGGCGGTTAATATTTCAATATGGCAAGTAATGTTCCTATTTCTCAAGTTCACGAAAGTTAGGAAGTAACAGGGAAAGTTCGCGAAGTTGCCAGTCGAAGATTCCGTAATTACACGAACATTGGCACCGAACAGGTATGTTAGATTTAAAGATAAAATACAGGTTTAATTCAATATGCAATGAATGTTTAAATCATTTTCTTTACATAGATACTTTAAATTTTACAAACGAAGTGAAGCTTTAGATATGAGAATTATAGGTACATTTATATTGCCACGAAATTAGACGTTTAATAGGAACTATTTTATTTTCGGAAGGAAGGCTTATTCGGTTTACAATAAACAAATATTTTAATAAATTGTATTAAAAGAAATAAATATTGTACTAAATGTTTTAACGATTTTAGAATGCCATTCGCTATAATATTCGGTCTTACAATCATTTTATCAGGAACAAATAGAAAAAAAATCAAAGGAATTGACAAAAATGTTTTGTATAAACCTTCTCCAAGTACATGTGCATTTCTACATGAACACATTTAGCCAATTATATAAAGGTTTCTATTACTTACATTATCATAAAAATTGACGGGTAATTTAAAAAATATGGGCAAATATTCGTTACATGTACAGTACCACTCTAATAAGTTACACAGAGCGTCTAAAAAAACATTTTTGCAAAAGCATTAAAACGACTCAAGCAAATTAAAATAAATCGCGTGTGAATCATTAAAATTTATATTTACCTACGAAAGTTAATCCCTGTATTATTGTTTATTTTATAAGACTATTCTGGATTATTTAGATCCCGAATATACCTAACAACAATATTGCTCTAAATTAACAGGAAAAGCATTAAAATGTCAACGACTAATTATACAAAAGAAATGAACAACTTCTATCTTCGATCAAATTGTAAAATTGAATTTCAACAAATAACATTTTTTTTGTACTGAACTAAGTACTTTATACAAACTGTGCCAAATTTATTAATGTGGCGATAGAATGCCAGAATAATTTTACAAAATGTATTTTTGTTAGGTGGCCTATCGCCGTTTTAGGGTCCCAATTTTTGGTAAGTGAGTTTCCTTATAATGTTTTCCTTCACAGTAAACGTCGTAGCGAAACATATGTTCTGAAAATTAGAACACTGAAACGCGACTTTTACCCACATTGGATACCACAACCGCTCTTAAATAGAAAATTGAGCAGCTTTATTATTGTCTAGCACAGTATTGTCAAATCCATGGAATAACAAAACTATAGCGTGTAACATAGAACTATCGTGTAGGTACCTAAATATACATTATTACGGAAATATATATTATACATAATATTATACAATAGAGAAATTAAATGAAAGCACATTGGACTGCTCGCCGTAGAATAGTGCAGCTCAATTGTAGAAAGATAAGTTTGTAATAATTATTATTTATATTGTTAATAAAATCGTTATATAATAGAATTATGTTGTTTTTGTATTTACATACCTGAAGTCTACTGTGTAATCATTGGCCGTGTGGTGACGGTACCCCCGGATCAGTAGCATACATGTGTCCACCGCAGCCCAACTTTTCCCATCGTGGGGGTCGCGGCAAGGCGAAGGGAACTCTTCAGAGAACTGTGGGTTAAATCACAACACCACTTCGATCGCCAACCCGCCTGCCAAGCGTGGTGATTATTGGCTTAATTGGTCCTACTAATCAAAGTAAATACCAAAATTTCACGCGCATATAAATTACTTTACATCGACGTTGACACATTCAAACACTATATTAATTAAAACTTAAACCTTAAAAAGGATAGGTCTCTTGTTAACGAAAATCGAAAACACTTTTCTTTGGTTTATGCAGGAGTGATTTGAATATACTCTCTGAATATTTTTGAGCGCTCACAATGTTCTTAACGTAATTTATTTCTTGGATCCTTTGTTTCTTAGGAATTCTTAGCAATGACAGTAGATCTAGTTTTCTACTGTTGACAATTTTGATATCACTGTTGTCAGGTTCGATCGTTATATTTTGTTTAGTTGGAAGATTTTTCCTGTTTTCAATAGATTTTTCATCGTTTTCCTCATCGGCTTGTTTCTCTACTACATTTTCTGATTGTTCACTGGTTCCTTTTTCACCATCATTATCTTTCAAACCGTAACTCGCGTTTAATATTGTAAAAATATCATCGACAACTTTATTTATTTCATTTGCCTTTTGAATGTCGGTATCGTATTTCTCTAGTTCTTGTATAGTGTGCAATTCCTTGACGACGTCTCCTAAACTAGGTTTTTCTTTGTGTGTTATATTATTACCCGTAGCATGTGCAACTTCTTTCGATATATATTTTATTTCTTCTTCAAGTTTTTCATTCAATTCTTTTAGGTGTAAGGTATTATTTTCTAATGCCGATCTGATGTTTTGCAATTTGTCTATATCCGACTGTTTCAGGAGCTCACACATATTTTTCTTGGAAATTAACATTTCGGTATTAACTTTAGCAGTAGTTTCAGAAGGTGCATCGTTTGTTTTGTTATGAATAAAATTGGGACCTTCTTCAACTTTTATGTGCATACCTCTGCACAATTTCTGGTAGAGTGACAATTCAAACAACCCCAAGTGGAGTGTTTGTTCTATAGCAAGTATGGTGCAGTCTATAGTTTCACGAATATCTGCGGCAACATGGTGAATCATCTTTTTGAAACTATGATCTATTGAATACATTGTGGTTTGGAAATCTTCGTATACAGTCGACGATGCACTCTGGGTGAAAACGAAAAAAAGTGATGTAATAAGCAATTTTAGCTTTAGATAGATCGAACATTTGTTTTAAATATTGATTGTTTTGCCTATTTAAAAAGCTTCTTTACTCCAAGATTTTTAGCATTTTTTTTCTAAAACACATGTCAGAGATTTATCAGTGCATGCTCTTCGATCTCATTTATTATATCTTGACTAGGTTTAATGATGATTCAAGTCCTACTAATGAAAGTAAATCCCACATAAATACCAGTAAATACCAGGACGAGCCAAAGCATAGTCGCATAGTTATTACCTTCCATCGACGATAATAAACTATAAAATACTTACATTAATTAACAAAAGCAAAACACACACTAATTTCCACTTCATTTTACTTGCATTTTTAATATTAATACATTATCACGTGTGTAATTTACAGTTAATGCACATTCTACACCGAAAACGATCGATTACATCTTATTACGTACTGACCTAACACATGGCATGCGCATTTATTTTATTAAATTATTGAACTTATCCACTCTCACGGTGGCGTTTTTACGTTAACCCTGTCTTTTGTACAAACGACCTTACAAAACACAAATGCAGACATATATTTTGTGTGACTCACGACGTCCACGTTCAGCCGATACAATATAAAGCGTAACTTTGAACTGAAAAAATAGCACCTGAACAAATATTTGGGATGAAACTGTAGGTACATTAGGTACGCACGTACTACATCTCCGTTTTAATGGGGAATTTACTTTGACGTTTTTCTGACATATTTTCATGCGGAAAACTGTCATTACTGTCAAACTTTGTTTGGAATGTATGAGAGTAATGACATTACAATGGGTAGGTACTTACTGTATTCGCCATCTATTTGAATGACTCAATCTGTGTTGCACGTATAATAAACACATTTTCTTTCTTTTCTTCCATCCCGTGTCCTGAATCCATGTTATCACTACAAGCATAACCAAAGCACTAAAAACTAAAGGCTTAAAGAAGTAATGATGAGTATTCAGCACTGACACGTAAGAAGTTCTAAGCTATATGGAATTGAAAAGTAAAACACATCGAAAACTTTTAACCGAAAATTTTTATTTCAATATTTTAGTTACACTACATTATCACAAAGTCTATGATAATAAAATACGTTTCAATGAACTTGGTAAATATAATTAATTAGTTACAATTTCATTAACATGTACGTAATAATCAAGATTCAAGGTGCGTGTTGCCTTCTTTTAACATCTACCTTAAGGGTAATCAAAAACATCACCATCAAGAAAAAAAGATAAAATACATCCAAAATGGGCCACTTCTTTTCAATATTTTTTTTAATATAGTAAATCAATATAGTAATAAATTAAAATATTGAGACTTATTCAACACATTTAATTATAACGCATGTTTGAACTCATATTCCTCTATGATATATAAGTCACTACTAGTTTCTGTGTAGAATGTCAATCAGACGCTCAATCAATTGATTGAAGTTGTTGCAAGAAGTTTCGGATAATCGACATAGCACACCGTAGCGTCATCTTTTGACAAAACAGTAAACTAAATCTGAAAAAATAAATGCCTAGTTTTCATTTGGTGGCGCTAGTTTCGCCGTTCATCCCAGAAGTTCTTTCATCAATTACTTTTTGGTACAAACATGTATAATTATTCCTTCAGAACGGTACTTCAATTTCAATCTTCGTTTGTGGCAATTTTACAGGAACTTTTTTAGGTAAACTTTTAACCGCCAACGTCTTCTTTATATGACACAGGAAACAGGTGATTTTTAAGTCTATGTATACCGATTAGAATACAAAATTCTATGATCTATGATTGAATTATGTAAAGATAGCCGGGCCTCTCCTGCTGCTTGAGCAAGTAAAAGCATTGATTGCAGCATTTGATGCGGTTTTCTTTAATGCATACAGAGTGATTCTTGAGGCAGGTTTATATGTATACAGATTGGCAAAAAAGAGTAGAAGTTAAATAGTAGCAACACTCTATGGAGAAACGTCCGATTTTGACAGCTTTTCATAGAAATTCTTGCCATATTTAATTTCTACTCTTTTTGCCAAGCTTTACATCCATATGCAGAGAAAAGCTATTTAATGTACATTAAGAATACAACTTTTGCCGTATCAGCTAGTGTACTATAAAACTCGTTGCGGTCAGCTTAATTTAGCATTAATCGTAGCGTATAAAATAAAGACAACACTGCACACGATGGAACCTAGACGATAGTTAAAATTTAATGAAACATTAGTTTATTGATTTATGATTAAATCAAGCATATTTTTATGTCATTACAGATAATGCCATCCACGATTCCACTCCTTGACGTTGTCTCGTTTAATTGTAAACTTCAGTTTAGGATTACAAGTCTGGTTGATTTTTGTCCTGAGCTTTGACCATAACGCTTTTTTTCCTGATTAGTCAATATACAGTAGCGTGCACTCATTGGCAATTAATTTGTAGCCACAACACTCAAAACATTATCATTATCATATTGAAGGTCCCTATTAAGAAAGTCGGATCTACAAAACGGAACGTGTTCAGGAGAGAAGATAGTTTTGGATATTAAAACCAAACTACTTGTGGTACCTTCAAATTTACAACAGCTTATAACCTTTGGCACCTTTACGTGATGTAATGTACGTCTAAGTTTATAGATCTTAATATCGCCAATCTAACGGTGTAGAAAAGTACACTACTACATATTCCTAAAATTGCACTGCCGACATTTTTAATTGGGACCGTCGCTATGCTGTTCATGATTAGGACGAATTGCGGGGCGCGTTATTGCGGATTGCACTATCTGTACATATTGAATGTGTCGATATATTAAATTTATGGTACTTTTAAATAAAATGCATAATAAACGGGGAAATTTCTTTGACGTTTTTCTGACAGATTTCCGTGCATAGAACTGTCATACTTTCCACACAAAGTTTGACAGTAATGACAGTTCCTAGTCTTATCACTTATCTGTCAGAAAAACGTCAAAAAAAATTCCCCATTAAAAGCAGCAATATGTGTGGTTATAATTAAAAAGTAAACAATGTTATAAATTGGGTACCCTCTACGTAACTTTGAACTATTCCACGTTGGCACGGCACTTGAGCAAATGCTTTCAAAACTTCGTACTCGATACAGTTAAACTTACTAAAATATCTACACAACACTCAGTCGATATAAACTTGTCAAAAAATTAGATCTCTCTCTCTCAACACTAGATAGGTACGTACCAGGTTCAAATACCTATCTATGTACATATTACGGGCAATATTACCTAAACTCATCTATACTATTAATTAATTTAGAATATAATTTCTCTCTTAACCTACAATTCTATATACAATAGAAAGATAAAATAAATTTCTGTAAAAAATATTAAGACACTTATAAATTATTAAAAATATTCGATATTAAATAAACACCAGTTGGAATGTGACTCAAGCCTCCACAATCCGCTTAAATATACTTAAATTAACATGGCTTTAACGTTACGTCAATGAGTAGCTTTGTTAAAAATAAATCAATAAAAGAGCGAGTCCAAAGATAAACGACCATAGAATAAAGTAGTTGCATCCTTTTCCTTTTGAACTATCTTTGACAGATTGATTTTTTTTTTAAGAAAACTCCTCATTTTCACAGTCGGATAGGCGACTTTGAATATGAAACTCTCCTTCTTTATGTTAGGTAAGTACCCAACTACTATTCAATACCTTTAATAGACCTCCTTACCACAAAACGTGAGTTATAGGTATTTAGTCATCGTCTAAAACAGATGTGCAAAAACTTATTTCGTCAATGGGGAATTTTCGGGGCCCTCGTTCCTCTTAGTTATGACAGATGGCACTAGTTGTATTAGGGGAGATAAATGTCAACGGAACAACTTCAAGCAGTCGGTTTTGGAGGTGACAGTATTTTTTCCGCGAATGAGAAGGCGTAACATTATATTTGTTTTCATGGGAATATGTGCTTTATTACTTAGAATTAGACTTGTCACAAAGTACATATTCCCATATAAAAAATATAAAGATAGGCCCTTTCTTTGTATGACGGCAGTGTATTGGCAGGTATTGTCTTAAGTAACTCTATAGGTATTGCTTTGCTACTCAGACACGTGGAATAGAAATATAATAGCAAGCATAGTCTGACAACTACATACTTAGCGTATTGACAATTACTTAGTGACAGAAATATACGTCGAAATGGAGTGAGACAAAACCCAAAGATAAACCACGTTTTATAGTAAGGGCGAAGGAAGGTACGAGTCTTTCGCGAACATCAACAATTTTAAATGAGTATCAAACATGATATACCTTTAGGTAGATAATTTTTTAATGAAACGCGCACAGACATTACAACTCAATATTGTCCACCGGGTATATAGGCGCGAATATAATCTAAAACCAGATCGAGCGTAGTCACTTGTGGACTCCAGTCCACTGTTGTATGAATCGAAACGTCGAGTAAAACAACAAAGGTAAGCTCGAGCTTGTCTTTGATTCTATTCGCGCCTATATACCCGGTGAACAATATTGAGTTATAAGTTTAGGTACTTAAAAAACAGTACTTGCAATTTTGAGTAATTTCTACAAAAAAAAGACCGATTACCATTATTCGGATTGCATTGGTACTTCTGAGACTTAAAATTCTCATTAAAAACAGTTACACTAAACACACTGACCGAAGTAATAGGCACGTTTAATCCTTAATCAAACATAGGCTAGTATATTCACACTTGACCAACACATACTTTGAACCTTATTGAATGTCTTCACTGGAATTGTCTAACTAAAGATTTCAGAGAAGTTATGCAGAGAATAATCACATAAGGTATATAACACTACAGGACAAATATTTAAACATTAAACAATGACATTTTACTTAAAAGGTATATTTTATGATCGTTTTAGCAAGCTGAAGTGGCAATGGGCCGGCCATATTAGCCGTGGAACCGATGACCGTTGGGGCAAACGAGTTCTCTCATGGAGACCGCGTCTCGGCAAACGGAGTGCAGGCCGCCCTCAGGCAAGGTGGACTGATGATGTACGCAAGATGGCTGGCACAAGCTGGATGCGAGAAGCCGAAAACAGATCACAGTGGCGTGTAATTGGTGAGGCCTATGTCCAGCTGTGGACAAGTATGGGCTGATGATGATGATGATGTATATTTTATGATAAGTATCACCCGGGTTTATGTTGATGGAGTCGGTAATTGGTATAACGAACGTCAATTGAGTCCGAAATCCATGTGAAGAAGACCTAACCTTGTCCGATTAAGGGTTAAATAACGCCTATTGTGGGTATCGTGGGAAAAGTAGAGCCACTAATACCCATCAATGGTTATTGACAATAGGAATAGTGGCATCTACACAAAACAAAGCCGCATTTCCACTGCACCGTTCAAACACACAAATCCTCTTATGAATAGCAATCATTACTGTCATAGAGATCACTGATAAAGTATTTATTAGAAGACAAACCACCAAAGTATAAAAAAGTAGCCTACATTATTGTGACATTGAACACTTGTATTGCTTTCACGTTGACAATAAAATTTAAATTGATACATTTTACGTACATAATTGGAGTTTTTTTTTTGTATTGTCTATAATTTTGTCACATTTTGCACTTAATATCAATTATTTCAACATTCTGATCTCTTCAAAATGCAATAGTCCTCCACATACATATACTGATTTCTGCACTTTACATGTTATCAAACGTTTCAAAATTCACAATTGACCGTTACAGAAGACGGTTTAAAAAAAACAGCAGCGCCCTCTACAAAAATGCTCGTTTACTAAAAATAATCTACTATACAGATTAACTGTATCAACGCCATCTAGTGAAATGCTCGCTAACTAAAGTTTACATACTTCATTCGTCATCAATAAACACGTTTGCATCGGACTCGTGTCGTTTCGGCGGCGGTGGCGGTTTGTCTTGCAATATCGGAGCGATTTCTGAGAAGTCTGACGTCACTTGCGAGCTTATAGAGGCGTCCAGGGGGAACGTGGGCTCCAGCGGCGCCGACAGTGCGGGCAGCGGCGGTATGGGCGGGGTGGGGGCGGCTGTGCCGTTCGCCATGCGTTGGTAATGCGTCTTCCAGTTGTTCATCGGTTGAGTGAAGTTCAAGTGGTCGTATTCCATATCTGCGAAGGAACAATAGCTGATTAGTAAGCCGAGATGGTTAATAGGCAGTGGCATGCACTGGCTTTTATGACAAGGTAGGCAGTAATCCCTAAAGATTCACACCTATGTATAGGTTACTTGTCTTTACGAAATATAGGTACATACCTATCTACTCACCCACAAAACACATGACCTTCGTTAGCCTGTGTCGTGAGTACAACAAAAAAAGATCTAGCAATATCTCTTTATTAGGTCGGGTAGCCAAAGTACTAAGGTAGGCAGAGTCTTTTTGCCTATTACGTATTTTTGTCGTTTACGAAAATCGCGATACAGGTTTACCTAGTGCAAGGATCACAGGAAATTGGGAGTGCTTTATTATTTAAAAACCTGTCTAGACTAAAATTGACTTCCGAGTATATGTCCCCATTGATTCTGTCCACACCTGCTGGTGTGGTCTAGAGAGTCGGTGTACTACTGGAGGTACTTTGATCTGCCACAGGAGAGTTGTTACACTTTTCATTGAATAATACGGAACATCAGGCAGGATGGGGGTCAAAGGCTTGTTCATCATCATCATCAGCCACATAACGTCCACTGCTGGACGAGGGCCTCCTCCAATAAGATCCGTCATTTGGGGTGAAATGCCAATAATCGCCACGCTTGGCAGGCGTGTTGGCGATCGCAGTGGTGTTGTGGTTTAACTCACAGAGAGCGCTGCTGCCCGTTCTCTGGAGAGCTCCCTCGGTCGCCTCGCCGCGACCCCCATGACGGGAAAAGTTGGGCTGGGGTGGTGACACATGTATTCTATTCGCCGTCACCACACGGCTTGTTCACAGTGATAAAAAAAAACATACCAAACTCTTCCTTATGTTTGATCTCGGCGTACACGTGGTCCAGCTTGTCATCGTCGATGGACTGGTAGAGGTTCGGGTTCGTTAGATCCGCATCTTTGTTCTTCAGCGACGACAGGGGATCGAACGCTGAACATTTACACAATAATTGTTAATGCAAACATACACACTTCACGCCTGTCTCCCAGAAGGGTACGCGGAGATTACTGATCTCCGTTTGTCACGGTCCTGGCGTATAAATAAATAAATATTTTACAACAACACACACATTGCCTTCATCCCATGTTAAGTAGCGAAAGCACTTGTGTTATGGAAATCAGACAACGAGATATATTTACTTATATATTTTTTTTTCATTTAAATTTCTATGTTTTGTGATGTGCAATAATTTCCGTAGAATGAATAGAATCCGGTTTGTCACCACATGGAATACCAAATTATAGTCGAAATCGAAATACGTAAGTTTGTTGCACTGTATTGAATCAATAACTAACGACATCTGCTACGACAGACTATGTACAATTGATATACTTTATTTCAAGCTATGTTATCACGTAAGTGACTTAATGTCTTAAGTGGTAATAAACATTATTCAAACCTAAATACATACTTATATAAATAAAACACCCAAACACAACACTGTCAAACTTTGTTTGGAAAGTATGACAGTAACGGCAGGTTCTCCGCCCGAAGATCTGTCAGAAAAACGTCAAAGAAAATTCCCTTTTTTTTTAGATTTTTTTTAAAGCTAAAAATGTTCTTGATCCCTAGACACTGTTGATGTACATACATACATACATACACTTCACGCCTGTCTCCCAGAGGGGTAGGCAGAGACTACAGATCTCCATTTGTCACGGTCTGACATACCCCTTTCGCTTCATCTACATTCATACATCTTTTCATACATGACCTCCGGTTTCGAGTACTTTTCACGCCACCTTCGGCCAGGACATCACCAATCTGGTCTGTATAATATGTCCTTCTGGGGCGACCTCTACTCACTCGGCCCATTACATCACCCATATAAATCTCTTTCGTCAATCGCCTTTCATCCATTCTCTCTATATGCCCAATGCTCTTTAAATGCCTATTTTTATGATGTATACATTTAACTCACAATGACAACTGGTGTCGTTGGAGCCGGAAGCTCTATTCCTCAGTCGCTCCAGCTCAGTGTTGTTCAGTTTGCCGGCAATCAACAGCTTGTTGTTCACGTGGTTGTCGTTCTTGAGCAAGGTGGCGGAGTCGTCGCGGCTCACTTGCATCGAGTACACGGGGTTGTCGAAGTGCTCCGCTGAAATAAGACAATAATTTTTAAGGAAAAAGTTTCAACTTGAACCCGAACTAGTTACCCGCTCATACGATTTTTAATGTTCCCATCGATTCATCGAGTTTGCCATCATGAATCGAGGGGAAATACGTATACTATCAAGGGGCCACAATAAGAATATCTTCTTTCCAATAAAAATCAAAATCGGTTCATAAACGACGAAATTATACGCAATTTTTATTTA
>SJJU01007154.1:0-15212 GCA_012932125.1 Conopomorpha cramerella
AAGTTCTTTAGCTACTTAACATGTGACGAAGGCAATGTTTGTATTGTTGTAAAATATTTATTTATTTACAAACAGCGCAGCAAACGCCGACGAACGAAACTTACCGTTTATTTTACTTAAATGTATACATTTTTCACGGTGCGCCCAAGATTCTGATAAATTCGGATTCCAATTAATATCTTTCTTTATTTTCACTAATACGTAGGAAAAGTCAATGTCATATTATATTTATAGTTATTTTTTATGGCTAGACCTGTTTGAGAATCGGCTATAAATTGACAGCTAAGGTGAACGACCTTCCAAAACAAACGCAAACTTTGTAAAGAAAATCATCTTTAAAGTTGGATGCGCTATTGACCCGCCATACATGTGGATTGAGTCAGGGTACATAAAACATATATTGTAGTGGACTTTTTTGTGTAAATGTTTTTTTATATGATGGATATGTCTTAACTTAGCACCCTGGTGTCTCCCACTATTTATGTATTTTTTCTTCTTATTTCTATACCGTCTTTAGTTTAATAACTATGTGGGATCCAAGACAGAAGGCTAGGCCCCTCCCCGGGATCTAGCCCAGTCGTCACTGATTGAGCTCTTGTCTATTCTTGATGCTGCTGTACATCCTGGCTCTAACAGGAATCACAGTGGTGGGAAAGTGGGTGGTAATATCCCGGACCCTGGTGTAACTAACTCAATTTCGGGCAAAGTGTGGATTGAGTCCTTTCTGTGTAACTGCGTCCAAAAACAGTTATACTTTACCTCTTTTTCGTTACACAGCTTCAAGTAGTACTCGTCCATGGGGATGTACTTGTTGTAGATCTTCAATAATACTTTGTCACTGCAAAATACAACATACATTAGCATTGTCATATATTGAAATTGACGGAATGTCAAAGAGAGCTTAACATTTTCGACATTTTTATAATGACTGGGTTACAGTGGCCTGCACGCCATATAGGCAAAAAGACACTGCCTACCTTAGTACTTTGGTTACCCGACCTAATAATAGAGTTATTGCTAGATCTTTTTTTGTTATACTCACGACATAGGCAATACCATAAGGTTAACAATAAGGTCCTGTGTTTTGTGAGTGAGTAGACAAGACGTAAAGACATGTTACCTATACATATGTGTCAATCCTTGGGGATTACTGCCTACCTTGTCGTAAAAGCCAGTGCACGCCACTGATATCAGACACATATTATTGTAAAGGACTAAGGAAAATGACATTAATACTAAACTTTTGTTATTTCTTAGAATAAACATCTTAAATACGTACGTACTACGTATAACATCTAGAGATCATATTCACGCTGGAGATAGCTGGTAATGTCATGGTTAGATACATTTATCAATAATAATATGATTGACAAACTCTGACCTGATTATTGATTCTTGGATGCCCTAAAATACTATTATCTGAACTAGACAAACACAAGCGAAACGTGGGATGTTGCTTTTGACGTTCTCCAAGATGTTTCATTAACCCTAAAAAACTAAAATAAACAAACAATGTTTTATCCGTGTTTAATGAAACGCGCACAGACATTATAACTCAATATAGTTCACCTGGTATATAGGCGCGAATATAATCAAAGACAAGCTCGAGCATACCTTTGTTATTTTACTAGACGTTTCGACGCAGTTGCATGCGTCGTGGACACGAGTGGAAAAATAACAAAGCCAAGCTCGAGTTTGTCTTTGATTGTATTCGCGCCTATACACCCGGTGGACAATATTGAGATTTTTTTTGATTTTGAAAAATTTCCGTCAGTAAAATAGTAAAATAATTATTTTCAATTTCGAACATAATATATATCTAGCTGCTGGGAATGTTAGTAATATATAAATAGTACTTAAATGGGTGCCAGAGATTAATACTGCGTGTAAAAGGACCCCGAGCAAAGGCCTTAGAAACGTCGTCAATGTGAACAACTTTCATTATGGGGACAATGCAGGGAAACGCAAAAAAAAATCATATCCGTACAAAATAGAATTTATTTTGCCTCGGGAGATAAAATTTTGTATGGGGACTGAACATTTTTTTTTTTTTTTCATTTCCGCACAATTACCTCCATAGTAAAAGTTGTTCATAGTGACGAATTGCTCGGGGTCCTTTTACACTAGAAACCCTTTTTTTAACCATTATAAACAAGGGTTTAACCACCATCCTGTCTTATGTTAAGCAACGATGTGGTCTACGATTGAGCACACTTGTTTACTTAGTACCTATTTACCCGCGGTTGATAAGACCTACAGACTATACTGCGCAAAAACACAAGTTAGGAACAGTGCCTTACAAATACGTCGATTTATAAAACATCCAGACGCGCACAACAAATGCCTCAGAAAGAAATTCTAATAGATCATACACACGTTCTTTTATGCCGATTCCTCATTTTTCAACCCCATTTAAGACCCCACCGATTCTTCGAACTTGACATAGATAATGCTCTATAAACACAATAAAAATATAATCAAAGCACCTAACATAACGTCCAAGAAAGGGAGAAATAAAGGTGTGGGTAAAGAAATCGGCGTTTCTCTGAAGGATCGAATCAGAAATGAAGTGATCCGACAGAGAACCAAAGTCATCGACGTCAGAACCGATGACCGTTGGGGAAAACGAGTTCTCGAGTGGAGACCGCGTCTCGGCAAACGGAGTGTAGGGCGCCCTCAGGCAAGGTGGACTGATGATATACGCAAGATGGCTGTCAGAAGCTGGATGCGAGAAGCCGAAAACAGACCACAGTGGCGTGCAATTGGAGAGGCCTATGTCCAGCAGTGGACAAGTATGGGCTGATGATGATGATGAAAGAGAAATTATATTAAAGACTAGCGGATCCGTCGATCGTTGTTTTGCAAATATATTTATATTATTTACAGCATTTTTTTAGTATTATATCACGATAGGTTACATACGCTCGGTGAACCGTGGGCATTTGCTTCAGCAAGTGCCTCGGTCTACCTCGCTTTGGGATTAAAAGGCGTGAAGTGTATTTTTTTTTCATTAAAAAGTAGCCTATGTCCATTCTCCGGCCGTATGGTGACGGCGAAGCCGATTTTCCCGTCGTGGGGATCTGTGCGAGGCGACCGAGGGACCTCTCCAGAGGGCGGGCAACAACACTCTCTGTGAGTAAAATTATGAGCGAGACAGACAGCCAGAATTACTTCCGCATTTATAATATTAGTATGGATTCGACACTGACGCCTCAAAATCCTTGTTACACAGTCCAACGTGATTAGAATAAAAAAACTCAGTAATTTATTAGTCAAATCTTTTTTTTTGTAAACCGTTGTACTGATTGAATCTTCAAAGTGTATAAAATATTTGCATAAGTATGAGTCACGCCAGTGTCTTCCTGAACCACCAGGAGAACCTTGACCTCTACGCAATATTTTTATGAACTCAATTTAAAACTGTGACGAAATATAATGATATTCCGAATGTGCAATATATCATTACAAGTATCATTTATTATTAAACAGTTATCGTCCTCGATGTTACTCGAGGTTAATACCGTTGTTTCCATTACTGAAAGAATTTGGGGATAATTTTTATCCCAATCCAATTAATTCAATAAATCGCATAAAATCCATTTCAACATAAACCCTGACATAATAAAAACTATAACGAGTGGCGTGCACTGGCTTTTACGACAAGGTAGGCAGTAATCCCCAAGGATTGACACCCATGTATAGGTAACTTGTCTTTACGAAATATCTAGAAAAGGTAGACCTATCTACTCACTCACAAAACACAGGGGCTTCGTTAGCCTGTCGTGAGTACAACAAAAAAGGATCCAGCAATAACTCAATTACTAGGTCGGGTAGCCAAAATACTAAGGTAGGCAGTGTCTTTTTGCCTATATGGTGTGCACGCCACTGGGTCGGGTAGCCAAAATACTAAGGTAGACAGTGTCTTTTTGCCTATGTGGTGGGCACGCCAATGACTATAACGTTTATACATATCAATACACAGTATAGAACAAAGTCGCCTCTCGCTGTCTGTCCCTAATCCCTATGTATGCTTAGATCTTTGAAACTACACAACGCCAAAAAAGCCAATACCCACAGTTCACCAAGCGTATTTAACCCAACGTGACAGGGGGTGAGCCCATCGCCGTTATTCACACGTTGCGTTGCGTACATAGGCTCTGAAAAAGAGTCCCATTGGTACACGTCCAGTAGCCGAACTCGAACCCGGGACCTCCCGGTTACAAGTCAAGAGTCCGACCAACTGGACCACAGACGCTCCTAACATAAAACAATTGATCAACATTTGGACGTAAATTCATAAAATACCGTGATTGATAACTTTAAGAGAAAGTAACCGACTTCAAAAATTAAAATATTAAGACTTGTGTGGTTTTCTCATGGATGCCATCATCGGGACTGAACCAAATTTAAATGGGACCAAACGGGAAGCACCAGCTTTCAGACAAAAGAAGAATCAGAGAAATCCATTCACCCATTCAAAAGTATTGAGGTAATAAATATAAAAATACCGTTTTTTTTTGTAAGTCGTTTTTAATAACTATAAAATTGCAAATTTTAAAAAAACGCCCGATTTTAAATTTCGTGTTCCTTTCATTTGATACCCCACTTGAACATATGTTCAAGTGGGGTATCAAATATTTGTTCAAGTCAATTTTTTCATCCTCAGTTTCAACCCCCATAACTTCTAGTGAGTGAACCTATATCGATCAAACATAGCTAAGAACACGCTCGATTCAATCCGCTGTTAAACAAAAAAAACTTTATTGTAATAGCTTTATTGATTTGAGAGTTATGATGCCACAGATACACAGACAGACACAAAGGGCGGTAGACGCAATAGACCATCCCCAATTAAGTTGTTTTAAATAACCTTAGTAAACGTGGGCATTTGTTTAGTAAGTTAGAAAGTGCCACTTCCTACACGGATTGGGGGTTAAAAGACGTGGAAAAGGTTTGTTTTTATTGTGAAATACCTAAATGGTTAGTAATCAAATTAAACAGTATCGTATCACACGACAACATCCGTCAAGATAATGCTAACGATTTAATGCATTTAAAGTTGAATATTAATTTAGAGCGTACAAGCCCTCATGATTGCATTCCGCGGTATAGGTATGTAGGTACATACGTAACCGGCTAGATAACAGCTAAATTGTTATGTTGAGATTGCATAGAACTGGTACTTATGCATACATACTACACACATCAAAAGTGGGTCTGGTCTTGCCACGAAAGTGGCCCCAACATGTAAAGTGAGGACACATCGTCGCGTTGACTCGTGTTTATTCTGACTCGGAAAAAGGGCTAACGATACGTTAACATTATAGTACACACATCAAAAGTGTCTAGGGATCAAGAACATTTTTAGCTCTAAAAAATTCTAATTTATTTAAACCAAATCTAATCTTCTGGATTGGTCTCCTACCTAATTCACCATGCCTGCATCAATGACTTATCACCACATTTTGAATAAATTATGAATGAATTCAGTTTTTGTAAAATATATTCTTGATTGCAATCTTCTACATTGTAGTTATCCCGGCAAACGTTTGTTTTGCCGTACGAAGTCGCCTTTGTACTCCGTGTATTGGAAGAAATACACGGCCAAATCGGTCCAGCCGTTCTAGAGTTTTAGCGAGACTACATCAATACATTTTTATGCAATATATTAGTGGACTCGACAGACGTTGTCCTGTCTTAACTATTAATATGAATATATAAAATTAGTATAGTCTCTACGCTGGCCTGTACCCAGCAGTGGATGTCATTTTTTTCTTTCATAAGAACCTTCTGCTGTCATTAATCCTTATTAATGACAGCAAGAAAGGAAGAACTATAGGAATCGGTCCACCCGTTTCACTGTTAATCTAACTTCTCACTAATATTATAAATGGGAAAGTGAGTTTGTTTGTTTTTTCCGCTTTCACGCCGTAACTACTGAACCGATTTCTGACATTTTGCAGACGTATAGTTAGAAGTCCGGTTTAAATAATAGGGTACTTTTTATCCCGGAAAAAATTTATATTCCCGAGGGAAAACAAATATATTCCTTTATACCGTAATGTAACCGAAGTCCACGCGGGCGAAGCCGCGGGCGGAAAGCTAGTATTGTATATTGACAAAACAACGTTTGCCGGATTAGCTAGTATAATATAAAATACGAATTCCTAAAATGAATTGCGAGGAAAAACACAAACGCCAATAGGTATATACCAGTATATTTTTGGCATTATGCAAAATGTCGGTATTTCTAGACATGTAGAGTTACCACTACACAGTAAATAACAGAATCTCAAGTCGTCTTCACAAGGTCACAGCTATTGTCGGAACATAACAAGTGCTAGCATGCGTAGTATGGATGCCACAAATTGAACCAAGAAGCCCCTAGAGATCGACAAACCCAGAAGACGCTAAGATTAAGAAAGAAAGAAAATTCATGTATCATGAGCATCCAAACAGTTAGAGTAATAAGCACAAATACCTAGTAAGCGCATAACATAGGAATGATTGTAATAATTACCTCTACATTTAATTAGGTAATTAGGTAACAAATACTTTGAAATAATAATTTTCAAGACCTAACTATAAACAAATTGATATCGTTTACTGCTGATAAGAGTGTAAGGTGCTCATTATGCATGTCGCGCGAAAAGGCTGCGTCTCAGGACTATGCCTACGCGGTGCATGCAGACGCCCCCCGGCTATTCTAATGTCTTCTAGTGGTAGATTTTGGACGCTACCTAACTAACTATCGCTCTAACTAGACTAACGCTCGAAAATTCCCCATGCAAAATTACAGATTTCCGTCCGAGTTCTATATCCGAGATATGAGTGGACGCAGGATACGAGGATGGGGAATTAATTTATGATTTCGTATCTGGCGAAATCGCCGCGAGGGGCAAGTTATTGTATGCATAATATATTAAAGAACCGATTATGGTAAACGTATGAGGCAGAAATCTTATTTTGCGCCAAACTGTGACGTACGAAAATTGACATTTTCAGTCAAACAAAGCACCTTTGATGTTTTCAAGAATTTTCGAGAAAACATCTCTAAATTTGTAACAAAACCGTTATGTTGTTTTCAGTAAAATAGTGAAAATGTCATGCACAATATTGAATTATTCATGTCATCTCGACAACATTGGAATATCTACACTATTATAATAAATCCAAAGTAGTTGTTTGAAGACGCTAACTTCAGGATAAACAGTTTAGTTTTGCACTATCATTTTTGCTTTTGTTAGTCTCAAAAATGTAAGCCCAGTAACTAATAATTCCATTCGCAACTCAGAGGTCACTTTTGTACGCCATATATTGGAAGAATTACAGCTGATAGAGGTATGAAAAGTAGATATTGGCAGACAGTGGCGTGCACTGGCTTTTACGACAAGGTAGGCAGTAATCCCCAAGTATTGACACCTATGTATAGGTAATTTGTCTTTACGAAACACAGGTACCTACATTTCTACTCACCCACAAAACACAGGGTCTTCGTTAGCCTATGTCGTGAGTACTACAAAAAAGGATCTAGCAATAACTCTATTATTAGGTCGGTACCAAAATACTAAGGTAGGCAGTGACTTTTTGCCTGTATGGTGTGCACGCCACTGTTGGCAGATTCTTAGACCTATCCAATTGCACAGAACATAAAAACCAGATTTTGGAGGCGTTTTGCAATTTTATACATAATATTAAGATAATGTTTTGCCTGGTCAGCTACTATAATATAGTAAATGTATAATAAAGCCCTAGTCTTGTAATATTCATAAAAACCCGCTTAGGAGGTTTTTTTTTTTGAGATTCTTAAAACTACTCGCACCTACACAAAATTACATTTTGTAGAATACACAGCAACATATGAATTTGATAGATAGTGGAGCCTGTAACATGTGCTTTTTGATGTCCTTTTTTTCGAAGCATTCCTTACTCTCTAATTGACATTTAGTTGATGCAGAAATACAGTTAACATTTGATAGTAAAAAGACTGAGCTGATCTGGTGTCAAGAGATGTTGCAGCGATCTAGTAAAGTCCTTTTAATAGTTTAAACCGGGTGTTACGGCGCGAAATAAACCAAAGACAAGCATTCAGCTTACCTTCGTTATTTGCCTGACGTCAGCTCACGACCACGACACATGTGTCGAAACGTTGGGCAAATAGCTAATAGTGTGCCTTCCTTTGGTTAATTTCGCGCCATAACACCCGGTTTAAACTATTAATATAATGTCAGTATGCATTTCTTTACAAAATTATTAAAGTCCCTTTGTACCACTGCGGTACCATAGTACTTTGTAAGTAAAAAGTCAGAAAACCTGGAGACAACAAAGGCCGTCTTTTTCAGAAAAATTATTTATGTAAATATATCAGCCTCTGGCACCCATATTACAGGTTATTTTATTTTGGGGTTCAGATCCCCAGGTGTGAAACCACACATAAACACAAAAATGGAAATACTCACTCTTCATTTAGGACAGTAAACCACGACTCGTGTTTGTTGAACAAATCCAATGTGTAGTTATTGTGAATGTAGTGGATATCTCGCTGAACCTGCTTGGGAGTGGTGTCCAATTCATTCTCAATTGTGTAGCAGCCATCGTATAACAAATCAATATTTGTTGCGAAGCATATCTGTAAAATAATTGTATGTTAATTTTTAATTGTCTTGTCAAATTATGACAATGCCCGTTTCCAAACTAACATACCTTCTCTTGACTAGCAATTTACCATGTTTGTGTGACTTGTATGAATCAAAAAGTCCTTTATCACTATGAGGAGTTAGATAAAATGAAAGATTAATGAATATTTAAACAAACCGTTTCTTTGTCGAAGGTCAACAGAGCTATTGTTTAAGTTAGTAATGGAGGCACAACACCAAAGCAGACAATTGTATGCCAAAAACATATACTGAGAATAAGAAGGAAGTGGACCAATACTCATGTCCTAGTTTGCTAAGTTGACCATTGGTGAAGAAACAGTTTGTTCCAATATTAATTATTCATTTTATGAAACTCCTTACAGTAATAAAGGATTTTTCGATTTGATTCGAAATTATAGTAAGATGGTAGGCAAGTTGTTATTCAGTTGATATTACAAATAATAATAGAAATTAAGTGTGTACTTACCGTTTCAGATGAACAGTTAAAACTCCTGTTTATATCAGCTTTCAACTTTGAATGTGACATTAACCTATCTTTAATACTGTAGCGACTACATTTTTCTGCTTGTTTTTGACAAACGTGTAAAGTTATAGACCATTTTTTCACTAGCTGACCAGGATGAGATTTCGTACACCACCGTATTGAATACCTTGAGGCTATTCCATCATCCGACGGCGTAACGATCAACCCTTGGTCATCAGCTAAACCACAGGATACCGAGTATTCATGATCTCCGACGCAATAAGTCAACAACAACAAGAAAATTAATGTAACAAATATGTCAAGATCCACCAAACAACGCGCTCCCATTATCACCACTATTATGCATTTGAACTAAAACTAAAGGACACAACAGATTATATTGTTCTGTTAATTAACTGAAATTTGTAGATAAAGACCATGATCGATACAACGAGGAAAAATATGAATTTAGTTGTTTACAAGTGAATAATTTTCCCCTGCCATTGCAAAATGCTAAATCAAACTAATTGACGTGTTTTTATGGAGATTGACGGAGTGGTTTGACATCTTCGTAAAGTTTTTTTTAAAGTAGACGTACACAGTGTATGCAAGCATATCACGCTTTTATCTTAATACAAAATTGCTAGTTATGAAAATTGTATTTAGTAGATTTGTAGAGTTTGAGTTGTTTGTTGTTTTGAAAATGGGAGAATAAGAAATCGAATGTCCATCAGTAAACATTACTCTTTTTCTCACGCAATTTTTATTAGTTTGTTATACATAATACAGGAAAACTATAATCAAGGATATTCTCAGTTCGTGATGCTTGTGCATAATGAAGAACTTTCATTTAAAAAAAAAATACCGCAAAAGAGCTAGTTCGAAGACGAACAATCATAGAATAGTCCCAGTAGACTTGCAATCCGCGTAGAGTCTTTAGTCTGTCTTTCTAAACAAAATGCATAAAATTTAATGGATCCAAACTGTCACTTTATACTACGAATTCGACAGTTTTGTATCAGGAGCTAAACCCTGCTACGTAGAAAATAAGGTCAGAAAATATTGCCTCTTACTCTTTCACTCCTGCACGTTTTTCATAATGTTTTATTCTAAACGCAAGTCAACTTGTTTTTGTTCTGAGGTCTGGCAATGGGGAATTTTCAAGGTCCCTGTTCCTGTTTCTCTTAATTATGAAAGATGGCGCTAGTTGTATTAGGGGGTCAAATGTCAACAAAATTACTAACTTCAAGCAGACCGTATTGAAGACAGTATTTTTTTTATTGTTTGTCTACGTGTTACAAAAGTGTCTGAAGTCTAAATTACTCACCCAAATAATAAAAAACGCATTAAAATATAACTGACACAAGTCCTCCTGGATATCTACTAGCGACATCTACTTAAAGAACCTTTTGGAGTTTGAAAATTACCCAATTTGGATCCCGAAGTAAATCATTTACCATACGTTTTGGTGAGTTTTTGGTTTTTAGTCTGAGATATATTTCATGGTTTCGTCTCGTTGTAAATGTCTTTCGGATTGCAGTTGTTTTTTGATCTGAGGTCCGACGTGTATCGCTCGGGTAATCCTTGATTAGGTGCTTACAGTCAGGGACTCATGGACCGTAACATTTGTGTCGTCTTTAGTTTGAAAAATGTGATATAATCACCAGCAATAGGGAATTTTCAGTGCCCTTGTTTCTCTTAGAAAGATGGCGCTAGCTATATTAGGGGGGATAAAAGACAAGGAAAGGACTAACTTCAAGCAGTCAGTATTGAAAGTGACAGTTAATTTCTTTATTGTTTGTTTACATGTTACAAAGGAGTCTGAATAACTTATGGGTAAACAAAGTTTGACAGTAATGACAGTTGTCCGCCCAAAAATCTGACATAAAAACGTCGAAAAAAATTCCCCATTGTTTTACCATTATACATTATTACACATTGGCAGGCAGTTTAATAGACAAGAGATTTTTTATTTTCATGACGGCCACATCCGTTCTCTGTACGGGAAAGGGTAAGTCTCCCACCTACTAGCGACATCTAGATAAGTAATTTTTGGAGTTTGAAAATTCCCCATTTTAAAAAGCCGAACGAAAGCCAGGTTATTCCTTCACTGTATGTACAAAGTAGGTAGACACTAAGCTGATTTGCAGGAAAATAATATGACAAGTATCATTATGTCGATGGTCCCTATTAAGAAAGTCGGATCTGATCAGTTTTGGATATTAAAACTAAACTACTTGTGGTACATACTTCAAATTTACAACAGCTTATAATCTTTGGTACCTTTACGTGATGTAATATACGTAATAAGTTTATAGATCTTAATATCGCCAATCTAACGGTGTAGAAAAGTACATATTCCTAAAATTGCACTACCGACATTTTTCATTGGGACCATCGATGTATAGATAACTCTGTCATTGTCGGATCTTGGAATCTATCGCTGCTTAACATCAGGCAGGATGATGGTCAAACGCTTGTTCACTGTGTTAAAAAAAATATCTATTGCTCTGAAAATGGCATGCTTCGGTGGTTTAGGCATATTTGGAGAGAATGGATGAAAGTTAATTGACGAAAGAGATTTATATGGGTGATGTGCAGGGCGGGGTGAGTAGAGGTCGCGCCAGAAGGACATATATTGACCAGATTAGCGATGTCCTGGCGGAAGGCGGCGTGAAAAGTACTCGAAACTGAAGGTCATGTATGAAAAGATGTATGAATGTAGATGAAGCGAAATGGGTATGTCAGGACCGTGACAAATGGAGATCTGTAGTCTCTGCCTACCCCTCTGGGAGACAGGCGTGAAGTGTATGTATGTATTTCCCTCTGGCAGTTCATTACAGTACCTGTGTAGATATCTCAAGTTTTCTGTTTGAGGATTAAATAAAAGAAACGTACAAATTAAATATTACATAAGGTAATTTAGTGTAATTTATTATCAAATATACATTTTGATACAATATATTCGCATAGAGTGGTCACTCTACAACATTATTTGGAAGATGGTTTACTATGTTAATCCATAATGTTTTTTTTTTTTTACTTCGTCTACAATATAACGTATTATATCTAATTTTATATAACGGAGTACGTTGTAGTAAAGATTTTAAGATCTTCATCGATAGAGTTTCGAGTATTCCCGAAGCAGCTTCGTTAGGTCCTTGGATTTCTCAACTCTGAAACAAAATAAATAAAATTTAGCTTATTTAAGTTCATAATCGTTCGACGGGCCCGTTGGTGTAGCGGTCAGCATGTCTGCCTCTGCTCCGTAGGGTCGTGGGTTCGATTCCCACCGCTGGCAGGTATTTAGGTGATGAGCTTTTAAGTACTTGTTGGATGTGTCTGGGTGTTTTATTTATATAAGTATGTATTTAAAAGAAAAAAAAAGTTATTTAAGTAAGTATATTTCGTTGTCTGATTTCCATAACACAAGTGCTTTAGGTACTTAACATGGGATGAAGGAATGTGTGTGTTGTTGTGAAAAGTGTTATTTATTTATTTATAATTCGTTTAATATTGTATCATTACATAGTATTTATAAAACAAAGTCACCTCCCGCTGTCTGTGCCTATGTATGCTTATATCTTCAAAACTAGGAAACGGAGTTTAATGTCCCCTTCAATACGGACTGCTTGAAGTTAGTAATTTCGTTGACATTTGTCCCCCTAATACAACTAGCGCCATCTGTCATAACTAAGATAAACAGGGGCCCTGGAAATTCCCCATTAGGACAGATATCATGGACTAGGTACTGTAGTTTGAATATTCTTGGTATTTGCTTACCAAGTGCCTCTGCCTACCCCACTTTGGGGACCAAAAGGCGCCAAGTGTATTTTCTAACGATATTTGTACCAGCGTAACAGTCATCGTAAAATTACCTCTGTATCTGCATCACCATCTGCTCCTTCTGCTGTGGCGTGGGAGCCGGCGGGGCGTCGGGCAGCTCGGCGGCCGCCCGCCCCAGCCAGCCCGCGCCGCCCCCCGCCCCCGCCCGCCGCCCCCCTCCCCGCCCAGCCTCGCCCCGCGGCGGCTGAGCGCCAGCAGGGTGTCGCTGGCGTCGCCGCAGGCCTGGCTGGGCAGGTGCAGTAGAGCCGCCTCCAGAACGGCTGACGTCAAGCGCTGACCCCACTCCACGAGGAGCTCGTCTATGGCTTCTGTTGGGAAAAAGTAAGTAAGTGTTAAGGGAAAGGGGTGAATAGGTACCTAATGAACAAGTGTGCTCCATAGTAGACCACATCGCTGTTCATCAGGCAGGATGGTGGTCAAACGCTTGTTCATAGTAATAAAAAAAAAAGAAAAGCTGTTTGGTAACATGGGCCTACGTTGCCAACGTTTATAATTTAACCATGCATATGTGCGTGATAATGACTGGGTGTTTTTGAAGAATTCCTATGCATCTTCTTACACATAGAGGTGGTGTGGCGAGTTAGGGGTGGCGGGGTGGTGGGTGTGAGGGAGGGAGGGGGGCGGGGTGCGGGGGGGACACTGACCGGTGTGCGTGTCGGCGAGCTGCTGCAGCAGGCGGAAGGCGGCCGCGTTGGCGTCGCGGTGCGGCAGGGCGGCGGCGCAGGCGGCGGCGGGCAGCACGGCGCGCAGCGCGCCGCACGACACGAACCCCGCGCCCAGACGCTGCATGTACCTGCACGTGACAGGGCGGGGGGGCGCCGTTACACACACATCTCACCAAAAAACACAAAGTGACGTCTCTTTAAATACTGGACTTTTTATCCACCACTACATCATAATTTTGATTCTTAGAATCTTTTAATTTCTTCAACGAAATACTTGTGCTATATTATTAATCAAACCAAATCTCTACTAGCTTACGAGTACATGGCATTATGTTTGGACAGATGACGAGAAATCGTTGTAGCAGGCAGTGTATGTACTATGTTACCTGGTGCAGAGGCGGAACATGTCGTCGACGGTGTCGGGCTGGTCCTGCTGCTGGTCGCGGGTCTGCATGAGCTCGAGGGCGGGCGGCAGCAGCTGCGTGGCCAGCTCCAGCAGCGGGGACACGCACGACTCCACCGCGTGCAGCTCGTCCACCAGGATGCTGCGGCCGACAGGAGGGGGCGTTACTTGTGTGAGGGCGGCGGTGAGGGGCGGGAGGCGGGGGGAGGTCACCTGGCGAGGTACAGCAGGCAGGAGTGGCGCTGCGCGGAGTAGAGCGCGGCGAGGGCGGCGGTGAGGGGCGGGAGGCGGGGGGAGGTCACCTGGCGAGGTACAGCAGGCAGGAGTGGCGCTGCGCGGAGTAGAGCGCGGCGAGGGCGGCGGTGAGGGGCGGGAGGCGGGGGGAGGTCACCTGGCGAGGTACAGCAGGCAGGAGTGGCGCTGCGCGGAGTAGAGCGCGGCGAGGGCGGCGGTGAGGGGCGGGAGGCGGGGGGAGGTCACCTGGCGAGGTACAGCAGGCAGGAGTGGCGCTGCGCGGAGTAGAGCGCGGCGAGGGCGGCGGTGAGGGGCGGGAGGCGGGGGGAGGTCACCTGGCGAGGTACAGCAGGCAGGAGTGGCGCTGCGCGGAGTAGAGCGCGGCGAGGGCGGCGGTGAGGGGCGGGAGGCGGGGGGAGGTCACCTGGCGAGGTACAGCAGGCAGGAGTGGCGCTGCGCGGAGTAGAGCGCGGCGAGGGCGGCGGTGAGGGGCGGGAGGCAGGGCGCGGCGTGGCGGCGCGCGAGCCGGACCGCGAACCGCACGCAGCGACACCAGCGCTCCATGATGCGCCCCGACGACCCGTACCTGCACATCACCACACTTCAATCATTCACCCGCTAACAACACATGACTACTCTGCTAGGCGAACATAGGATCCACTCACTTAATCATAGTATCTCTAAGGGTAGGCCAAGCGTCAGCGAAGGCGGGCAAACAGGCCGCCCGGCTCTCCTCGGGCGGGTCCACGTCCCGGAAGAGGGCGGCGAGGCGGTCCAGGTGCACGGCGGGGTCGCCGGGCGGCGGGGGCGGGGCGGAGGGGTCCGCCGCCGCGGGGGGGTTCAGGCACGACTGCAGATTGTTCACGTGTACCGCTGTCGCTTCGCGGAGGGCTGTCGTTAACTGGAAATGGCAGTAGGTATAAGTATCAATGGTTTGGTGTAGT
>SJJU01007155.1:0-24866 GCA_012932125.1 Conopomorpha cramerella
CCAGTTAATTTGACAACCCATTACAATGGGGAATTTTATTGGACGTTTTTCTGACATTTTTGGGCGGAGAACTGTCAAAACTGTCATACTTTCAAAACAAAGATTGACAGTTCTCCGCCCGAAATACTGTCAGAAAAACGTCAAAGAAAAAATTCCCCATTATACAATACTGAGACTGCATTCTTTTTTGTTCAAATCTGTTTCACCATCACCATTGGTATAAGAAACTATGAACTTTTTTCTAAACGATTTTTAATGAGATGTAATAAAAACCATCAATGTTTTAAGAATATTTGATTTGAGTTTTAACTAAATGCCCCTGTAAGTAGTTTGAAAATATGGGCTCTCATTCTTATTCTCCGTTGGGAATAGTGAGACCCACCCTGAATTCCGTCAACCGAGTTCTAATGACATCCTCTTAATCGAATTATATGCCCTTACAGAAGTTACAGAGATATAAAGTTTCATACTTGGTCATCTGAGAAGTTTTCTTTAAAATGTAAGGTCTCGATGACACTTCGCAAAATTTGGAAAAAAAATGGCTCACTAAGTAATGCTTCTTTTCTCCGAAAGTTACCTTAGTATTGTTACTTCAGTATCTGTTCCACCGTACACTATCATTGAGAAAATAGAGTGAGTGTTGAATTTGAGAAAGTCTGATCGGTTTTTTTACTGTATGCAAAAACTTTGTTACTCCTTTCTACCCAAGAGTAAAAGGGTTTTTAATCAAAACAATAATATTCGACAAAAAGTAAATTCTCAAGTATAGCGCTACTCCATCTATGATCGATTACCAAAGTAGAAAGAAACAAAAGTAGTAAACCGATGACGTTTCGTATTTGGAAAAAATGCTGAGTCAGTCTGAAAACTATTTGTAGCGCTAGTTTAGCTAAGTTAACCATACGAGGACATTCGGCAACAGTCTGTTATCGAATAAAATAAATAAAAGGATGATCCATTGTTCGTGGGCATCGCTTGTAAAATTAATATAAAAAGAGGTATTTTGTTCTGTCGGTTTAATCTACATATAGGTAGGTACAATAAAAGACAAATATAAAAATAAGCCTTTATTTTAGGTAATTTTAACATATTATTTACAAAAAAATATATGTATGTATCCTTAAACCTATGTATAACAATTAACATCATAAACATAAAGCATTAATTCCTAACACATTTTTTCTTTTGACATTAAATGCCACATGGGGTTGAAAATATGGTAAGTGCAGTTCAGTAACTTTTACAATATACCTAGTTAACTTTGTAGTTCTATCTCGCTCATTTCGTAGGTAAGTCCAGAGAAGGATAGAAGTACAACATTGCAGGTATTCAAGTATATTACTAAAGTTAATGGACTGTAGACAGTCTAGATGGGTAGGTATTATGTACAATAATAAAAACAAATTTTGGAGCCATCAATTCTTTAACAAGTTGAGTTATTTCGCAAATCTTCACTTAACCTACATTGACTTTTTGACGGTTTAGGGACAAACTGTAATTTGTAGAATGGTTCCAATTTTCTTTAGTCCCAAAATACTTTTCTTCGGTGTTAAACAAAAGTAAACCTTTGTCTGTGCAAAAGAAAGATCATTGTCATTTGATCCTTTTTTGACAGATGGTAAGCTATAAGTTGACATTTGAACAAGACCATTAATAGGGTATGTCCAAATTATTCAGGTAGAGCTAGGTACCTAAACTATTAAACGTTGCTAGTGATATCAAGAAACGTTTATTCACATTTTAGACAAAATACTTTCCAGTATTTTCATATTACGGGCACCTACCCTATGAGACAATACAGTGTATTTTATACATGTAGGTACAGACCTACGTAAAAAAAGGTAACGAATTCTAACTCTATGAATGTTTTAAACATCCATAAAAATATCATTGTTATAATTTTTGACAAGAAATATGACTTGATTTGCATCACATTATGCCTCTCCCCGCGGGGTAGACGGAGACAATTGAATCAAATTCGAAAATTCTACGATCCTAACATACCTACGTCTCTCCTTCCGTGTATTTACTCGCGTATAAGTAGGTAAATGATAGATGGATTTTAGAAAAAGAACATTTAAAAAAATACTCTTCACGCCTTTTAATCATTTAAAATTTAAAAAGGATCAAGTAAGTACGAAAGAAGAAGCAATATTTATTATTATGGAGACTAAATGAAATCATAATAAGTAGATATCTAACTACTAAATGACTAAAAAACGTTCAATTTAAAAATAACAGTCACTCACGTTTCTTATCACCACTCCCTAATCTTTAACGCTCCTTTCCTTCTGCGGCTACTTTTAATTAGGTAACAAAGAAAATAAATGACACATTGTTCCAGGTTACATTTAGTTTTAACTTTAGTATAGTACTTATGTTAAGTATAGTAATAAAACAATTTTCTCAGTCTTAAGAATTACACGGTTTTCATAGTACACACTCCTTGCACAATCTTAAGAAAAATATCTAAGTAGGTTAGTGTAGGTCTTTAACTCTATTTAAAGTCTGCCCAGAAATATGATGACAATATCTAATGATATAAACCTTTTCTTTCTTTTTTGTATTTTTTGTTTTAATCTATCAAATATTTGAACATAACGCAGGTAGTACCCACGATCCACACCATAAGAATTAACTGCAGAGCATTTATAATGTTCAATCTAGATTCTTCTGTCTCTGAAGGAAATAAAGTTTATTTTGTCTTACCAGCAAAAGAGAACATAGGGTGTTCCTTTTCGGCATTACATGTCCTGTATATACTTTACCAACAAAAAGCTCCATCTCTTAATACAATAAGCACAGCAAGTTTTTGAAAATTAATATATGGATAAGCGTTTGACCGCCATCCTGTCTGATGTTAAACAGCGATGTGGTCAACCATGGAGCACGCTTGTTTATTAGATATTTTTTTTACACCGGGCGTTAAACGCTGCTGAAGGCTAAAATTATATGTTTAACTAAAATAATCCGACCCCGTACTCAATTTGCTGTGAATCGTAGGTACTCTTCAAACTTATCAAGTGCAGCTAATGAGGACGTTTATATGACATATTTGCGTTCCTACTTTTGTCATTCGTGTCACACTTTAAAATATATCAGAAATAGGAACAAATAACTGTAATATAAATAGACTGTCGTGGAAATGGTAAACAACATGGAGATATGACCTACACAACCCACATTAAAGTAAAGGTAACTCTAATTTATGGCAATATTATAGTACATTATTGTTAAAATATTTACAACAATTTTATAAACAAAACTATCTACAATTAGTAGGTACCTTTTTGGTAGGTATACCGAGTGTAAAAGGACCCCGAGCAATGGTCAAAATAGACGATTTTCTGCATCGGGAGATGACATTTTGTAAGGAAATGAAAAATTTTCGTTGTCTTAGTAAAAGTTTTTTGTACTGACGAACATAACAACGTTTCTTAAGACCATTGCTCGGGGTCTTTTTACACTCGGTATTAGGTGTGGAATGTTTTTGAATTACGTTTTATAAAGTAATTTTATTGCGTCAGACTAAGTGCTTATTGCTCGACACTACTGGACCCGTACCTTGTGGCCTTAAAGTAACATTATTTACTCTGTGTGACAGTGAGTGTTATACCACTCGTATAGGCTATCCCTTTCACAGAACAATAACCATATTACTATAAGACCTCAGGGTACGGGGCTTGTTTAAGAAAATCAAAGAACTAAAGTAGTTATTTCAGTACATACCTCTAAATCCCTACTAATAAACTCGGTGTAACTTAAACCAAAATTGTTACAGTTCTATTGCAACTGGTTATTCCGTATTTGACATACAATTGACAGGTTAAGTCGAGCTTTGTGTAACTGGGGAATAGTTATACCGTGTTTATAAGTAAGACCCTATAGGTTAAACGTCACGAAAGACTTACACGGGCAGGTGAGCTTTCGCAATATTATACATTTGCAATTATAGGACTCTTCTACGTTAATCATAGGTCCTTAGGCTTTTTGTGCTTTTGATAGGTTATGTTACATACAGGGTGGAGCGAATAAGTGTGTTTTTGATTTTTCCTAAAACATACAAGACATCGCAAAACTGTCTACTACAATTACTAAAAAGGCTTCAAAATAACTTTTTAGTAACAATTATTAAATATTTTTTATGGTTTAGGGGAAAATAAGTAGGTAAACACACTTATCGTGTGTACTCTGTACCTCTCTCACAAAACTAGTTGATTTAATCAGTTGACATTTGATAAGTATACTTCCAAAACTTAGCAAAGCGCACCAAGAACGAAATGACAAGACTTACTGTGATTGGTTGAAACAAGCTAAGTACCACGACGTGTGATATAGCAGCCAATCACAGCGCGTATTTGTTCTATAACGTGTCTTTCTAGACGCCCGTGCTAGGCCTGCTGGTATGTTACATTTGTTCCATAGAACTTGTTCTATTTCTCTTCCGCAAGAGCAAGCCGAAGAGATACTTTTTCTCTTTCACATTTTTCCTAGATGGGGAAAGAAGGGAACGAACAAACTAACTTTCTTCAATAAAGTGATATTCTACAGAGCAAATGATACTTACCAGATGTACCCTCTAAGTATGAAAAACTTAAACAATTACCTACTTTACCTAATTGTCAATTAAAATTGTACCTACCTACATAACCTAGTCCGTAAATACAGTTACATTTTTAATCTGTTAAATCTACATATTTAAATTAAGACTTAAAGTAGGTACTATCCTTAAACAATACAAAATAACACTGACTACACAAACCCCCTCCGGATTTCCTCTCACAATCACAGCCAAGCTAAAATTTAACAAAAAATAACGGGAGTTACCTAGGTACTTGAAATAAATAGTAAAACTGAACAAAATATGAAAATTTGTTGTATTTGATGATTAGTTTTACCTATTCATACAACAGAGCATTTTCAACAAAACATATTCATTTCACCACCAACTAAACACAATTGCAATTTACCTACCTATGTAACAACTATGCAATATAAAATCATTTTAAAATTAGTAGGTAGCTTACCTGGGCATATGAAAAATAATTTAATTACTTACAAGTAAGATTGAATTTCTGAAAATTTAAACAAAAAATTATAACAATTTGTAATGACTAATAATGACTTGCAAGTTATTCGTTATGTTATTCTAATTACGATGTAGGTACCTTCACTATACAGGATGGATCGGGAATGAAATTAAAACCAAGTCTACTATTTATGATAAAAGGATCTTTCCGATTCACCCTGTATTATGTCTGTGTTGTTGCATAAATCTTATATTAGGAGAATCTGTACAAAATTCAGTTACTTATCCAATTTTGAACTGTTTATAGTTTAGTCGCCACATTCAAAGTTCAGTCATGACATTTTAAGTTCGGCTGATTTGTCTACAAAGTAGTGCCATCTATTTAGCAGTAGAAAATCATAAACGCATCACGCACAAATGTTCCACACTGCCGTAGCCTACAGTCGTTCAAAAGAAGTGTGTCTTATGGTGGCCATACATGTTACGAGAAATCGTTACGATCAGACTGTACAATTCGAACGGTACCGATAAATTGCTACGTGTAGGTATGTTATAAAACTGTGCAGTTTTTTGCTTGTATGTCATGTACGATAAACTGTACCGTTCGAACTGCACAGTCTGATCGTAACGATTTCTCGTAGCATGTATGGCCACCATTAGTTGATGACATTTCCTGTTTAGCTAAAATATCAATAAAGTCGTACTTTTATAATGTGACACGGAGGAAATGTATTTTATTGTCTAAAGACATTATGACGAGACGAAACGACACACGACTTTTTAGTTTCTCTTAGAAATATCCTTATAAGCTTACCTAAGGCAGCACGTCGACGAACGATTTTTTATCGGTGTTGGTGATTTCGCATAAATCATCCTTGGATATTACTAATTTGTTATTGAGAGATATTTTCATGGCGTATATATCGTTATACCATTTTTTATCGGTAGTGACATGATTCTATGTTATTTTTGTTACATACCTAACAACTATACTGACATTATATTTCTGCATAAATGTTGCCGTTTTGAATTGAGTTTCTTTAAGTTATACAGTTTTAGCCGTGAAAAATGTTAGGTTAGGTAAAGTACAGTGGCGTGCACTGGCTTTTACGTCAAGGTAGGCAGTAATCCCCAAGGATTGACACTTATGTATCTTGGTAGATGACACTTAGGTAACTTGTCTTTACGAAATATAGGTGCCTACCTTTCTACTCAGCCACAAAACACAGGACCTTCGGTAGCCTATGTCTTGAGTACAACAAAAAAATATCTAGCAATAATTCTATTATTAGGCCGGTTAGCCAAAATACTAATTTAGGCAGTGTCTTTTTGCCTATATGGTGTGCACGCCACTGGTAAATTATATAGGTATGTACACTCGAAAATCGTTCACCGATTCGCATTTACAATCGATCAGCTACTTAACAGGAAGTGTCACCAAAACACGTGACAGTGACGCGGAGGCGCAAGAGGAGTGTCAGGTGTGTATATATGTGTGGGTGGTGTCTAGATGGGTCCCCAGTCGCGGTCCCTGTCCCGGTCGCGGTCGTGGTGATGGGGCGTGTGCGCGGGGTGTGCGGGGTGCGAGGGGTGCGCGGGCAGCAGGCGGTGGTAGGCGCGGCAGGGCTGGAAGTTGACGTGTATGGTGACGGGGTGCAGCGGGCCCGCCAGCGCCTCCAGCCCCGCCGCCGCCGCCGCCGCCGCCGCGCGCGACACGCACGACTGCTCCACGCTCAGCGGCACGTAGTACTTGCCTGCGGGGGAACAAGCTCCCTCAGTCTCAGTCAATCAATGCTATTTATTGGGGACATAACTACACTAGATACTTTTTTATCACTATGAACATGTTTTTGATTACCATCCTGCCCGATGTTAAGCAGCGATGTGGTCTACGATGGAGCACACTTGTTCATTAGGTACCTATTCACCCCAGTGACTTGAAGACCTTCAGACTGTACTGCGCAGGAAACACAGACTCCGGCAAGTCATTCCACATCCTGGCGGTTCGCACTCTTAGAGGCCCCGCAGACTACAGACTAGTTGGCTGATAGTTTAATCGGCCGCGTAATAATTACGATTTTGTAACTTTGTATAATAATAATGCGCCCGAATAAAAGTATGTACCTAGGCTAAAAGGTTTCTCTAAGAATCTAGTATGTTTCGGTAAGTTGGTAGGTACTTGATTATTACGAGTATAACAGTATACTAACCAAGAGCATTGAGCGCGAAGACAGGCACGTACTGATTTGGTGGCGGCGGCTTCTCGTAGTGATGGTGTGGGGACTCTGACGACGTATCCTGTAATACATTATTTATGTGATTTAACTTACTCTTCTCTTCTTACTTTGTAAGCAGCCAAGGAAACTTCTAACGCTCCCGCTCTCAGCATAGCGTAGTGATAGAGAAAGCAATAAGCGATGAACAGAGGTTAAGCTCTGCTTTCAGTAGGTCGACACAGTGACTTATACGGAGTTTCTATATTATGCTTCATGAGCCAAGATCGCGAACGATTTTTGGTTGACTCTACAATGGATTGACAACTTTTTTCATAAGATGTTTTTTTTAGTTCGTAGAAGAGTCTGTTTCGATTATCAGTCCGATAAAAAGTATGTTGCAGCATCTGTATAGTAGAGGCAGGTAGGTTACCTGCGGCGAGGTGTCCCGCGCGTCCTCCGTGGATCCGGAGGTGGAGGCGGAGGAGACGTGCGCGGGGTGTGCGGGGTGAGGGGGGTGAGGGGGCGCGGCGCGGGGCACGCCGCGGCGTCGCTTGTGTCCGTACTTGGGCCCGTGCGCCGCCGCGCGCACAGACATGTCGTGCGCCTGCAACACAATTATGAATCGTTAGCTTTTTACCACCAAAAAACATTGTATTTGTCAATAAAAAACTTTAACCCTTAATCAGATCAGACAAGGTTAGGTGTGTTTCTGGTGGATTTTGGACTCTATTGACGTTTGTAAACCGATTCCATCACATAAATCCGGCTGATGTTTATCATAAAATCTAGCTTTTAAGTAAAATGTAAAATTATTGTTTACTGTTTAAATAGGTATGTGTCCTGTAGTGTTACATACCATACTTGATTATTCTCTGATAACTTCTCTGAAATCTTTAAATAATTCCAGTGAAGATATTCAATAAGGTTCAAAGTATGTGTTGGTCAAGTGGCAATATACTATCCTTTGCTCGATTAAGGATTAACAGCCCAAAATCTAACCTCACAATCCTGCGATCTAGAGAATCGTCTCTCTATGGAGTTCTTGAACTTGTATGAGTGGAGGTAGTCGGAGTGGTCAGGCTTGCGCACCGCCCGCAGCGTGGCGTCGCGACGGCGGCAGTCCCCCTCCCCCCCGGCGTCGCCCCCGCCCCCCGCCGGCTCCCCGGCCTCGCCGCGCTCCTCGCCGCCCGGACACGCTGCCAACGTTGTTATTGATACTGTGAATTGAAATCAATAAGAATTTGTTTACGCTGTCTTTTTCTTCTGGTTACGATTCGCATGAGTATACTTTGACACCGGCGGCAAAGTTGATCGTTCTTTCAAACAAAGCTGAGCAACTTTTCATAAAACATCCAAAAAGATCGTCAGATATGGAATGAGTTGGTGACCAATTTTCAGAACTACAAAAAGTCGGTGGTGTGCGCGCAACCTTACAGCGCTAGGCGATTATGCCCTACAGTGCATTTGAACTCTATGACACAGTATTTAAAAAGTCAAAAGATTAAAAACCTCACCTCTGTCACAATCCATAGCCAAGTTGTGGTCGGTGTTGTCGTAGGGGTCGGGCGCGGGGTCGGCGCGCGCTATCACTTTGACAGGGAAGCCGTGCGACGAGCCCGACGAGCTGGCCGTCTCCGACGAGCTACAGCCGTGACGGGTCGCTTTGTGCGGGAATGGCTCCACTGAAAAGATAATAAATAATTTAGTAACTCGGAACGAAACTAAATCAATGACGTACTTCAGAAAGGATGTGAAAAAAGCACCAACTTAAACCCACAAAAAAATACCCATCTCTAATTATTTTTATCAGTTGATGTACTTATCCTACTGTAATCTACCTATGTACATCATGACGATTTAGGAATATGCATGTCTTGCTGTCTTCTGGATGCCTGTATCGTGCGTGGCCATAATCCTTCTTACAGTATATTCCATTGTACCTGTAAAAGGTACCTGTCTAATAGGATGAAAAATCTATCAATTGCGAACAGCCCTAAACAGCATTGTGTTAAAATCAGTCATCAAACTCACGTTTAACAAGGTTATCGCAGTGCCGCTGCAGGTGTGAGGCCAGCTGCACGCACAGACTGTCCCCGGGCCCGTAGCCTTGCACCTCCACGAGGAAGCGCACCGCCTCGCCGCTGGCCTCCTGGTAGCCGCAGCGGTAGGGCTCCGCACTCGAGCCGTTCATACGCTCGGAGGCTACGGAATTACAAATAGTAATGTTTGTTTTTTATTCTGTTTTAGGTAGTTTTGGAATATCATAGATTTTTAAAGTTCCCTAGTAGTATTCGATCACTGTGCCCTAAGTACAGTTAAGTGCTAAAAGGTTCTTTTGGCTGGTGGCTTTTATTGTAAACACTCCTGTAAATTCTCTCTTTTTGGAATATGTGTCTGGAATATTTTCATTAGGCTTGTATTGTATGTAAGTCTTGTTTAGCTTAAAATTGAGGCCACACGCCAAAAGATCTTTATGACACCGACTATAATATGTGTGCCCTGTCCTATAACACAAAGTGCGCAGCCATAGATAAGGCCGTACCCACACGAGCGATTTGTCGAAACGTCAAAAGGTGGGTCGTGTGGGCTCAGCCTAAATATAGAATACGATCAACATGCTTAAGACAGTAAATGTTTTTTTTAATCTAAGGAATTTTAATAATATTATGAATAATTTTGTTATACATGGTAATATTACCTCAACATTATACAATATTGGAGTTACCTTGTTTACATACACACATATTCACAATGGGGAATTTTCTTTGACGTTTTTCTGACAGATTACTGTCAAACTTTGTTTGGAAAGTATGACAGTAATGACATTTCTCCGCCCAAAAATCTTTCCGAAAAAAGTCAAAAAAAATTCCCCATTAAACGAATTGCATATCTTATCTACAGAGATAAACAAAACATCCAGACGCACACAACAAAACATCATTGAAACATAATGGGCGGATGCGAATCTCGCAGATTCGAACCCGCAGTCTTTTATCCGTGTGTTTTGTGTAACTTGATAACTCTATCAACCTAGTTATATCGGAAAAGAGATGAAAAAGCAGTTGAACAATTTAAGTTTGAACGTATAGTTGTAGTGGAATCCATAAAAAGATCAGCGCCTACTCACTAGAGACTTGTTTTATTAAGGCTAAGCGCAGACGACATACTACTTGCAGGGCCAACTTTTCGAACAATCGGACGTAAAAGAGTCGATCGAACCCAAGTATAGTGTGTATATAAAAAAGGATCGATAGATTGTTAAGCCGACAAAAAGTCGGTCGTGTACGCTTGGCTTTTATGGTAAAGAACAGTAAGTACAGTTCATAAGCCTTTAGAACATACTTGACAGCCAATTATTTTGTGTTTCTATCCTTCTTAGATGACTTGCTGATTGAGCGGGAAAGAACTACAAAATTACTGGCTGTCAAAAATGACTTAAAATATAGTAAGTAACGATTACGTAGAAGATTTTAGTTATTACGTACTTGCAACGAAAGAGCTACCTACCTACTGCCCACTGCAAACATTCAGGGGGCTAATTTCTTCTATAGTATTCAGTAGTACTTCAATCGTTATAGAATCCCCAGGAATGCATAATTAATAAGTATGGTACCAAAAATAAACTAATTCGCAATATAATAAAAAGGCACTGAAAAGTAACGCACTGTTTCAACAAATTCAGTAGTGATTCTAAATCGATAGAAGCATATAGCAGACTAACTAGCCCCCTGAGAAAAGATAAGATAATTGTACATATCTTTAGTTGAAAAACATATTGTGAAAAAGGTAATTTTTTAACTGTTTTGTGTTAATTATAACACATAACATAATATTTAAATAATGGTATTGCAGCTAGCGACATCTGTACTAAACAAGATCAAAGTGGATAGTTTTGATCGATTGGTCTGATGACGGGTAAAACCAGAAACAGTAAAAACCGGAGTACCCGACTACTTTTTTATCAAAGGGTCGGCCGGAGCCAACCTTTTTGTATTCCGCTATAGAAATGCTAAAACTCTAGGTTGCCAGAGTATTGAAAACCTGAAAAGAAATTAAGATTTCGTGAAGATACTTTAAGGTCAGTATGGTCACAAGACAGAAGTGATAAGAAAAGTAATGATCTTAAAATAAACAATGAAATTAAACAGTCCGTTTCAGTTAATAGAATGCACCACTTTCAACTTTAGTCGCCACCAGAAGCCCAAGCACGCACTTCAGGAAAGACTCGACAAAAAAAAACATTGTTGTTCAAGTTGTGATTGGCTGTCATATCGCGGTTGATGAAAATCATTTACACAACCTGTCATGTCTTTCTTGGAGTGCTTTGCTCGCGGGGCTGGGCAGTAGTGGGGTAATCTCCAACGTGAAGCAAATAGCATAATATTTAAGTTTATGTTTTATAAAAATTGTTTTACCGTAATCAGGTCTTCCGATTGCATCTTGGTACAAACCGTTGACCCGGTCTTGCAAGTACTTGAGGTGTCTGATGGCCATCTCAATGATTTCCGTCTTCTCGACACGGCCGCGTCCCTTCTTGAGGTACTCCGGCGGGATGAGACGGGAGAGGTCGGCCAGGCAGTTGTTCATGCGGTCGCGACGCCGCTTCTCGATTATTCTGTGTGACATCGGGTCTTGCTGTTGAAGTGAAAGGCAGAAGGTTTAGTATATGAGTACGGACGGCTGACAAACTAAACTGTCAGTTTTATGGGAAGGAAAAAATGAACCGCCTAATCATATTGATAAAATTCAACTAGACTGGTAGGTGAACCATTTTTACTGGGCGAAAGAAGACCTCGCGTTGTGTAAAATACTAATAATTCATTAGCTACGCCACAAGATGACCCCAGATTCCCAGATCAATAACTCTAGCCTAAATATAATTTAGATTTTGCCTGCTTGAAATATAAAAAACACCGGACGCAGAGTATGAACTCCTTTACGATTTTTTATATGATTCTAAAAGAAATGCTGATGCATGAATCGACTATGAAGACCCATCTTAACTCATTACTACGGTAAATGGCTCGTGATCCTAAGATCCTGTCCATCCCTTTGTTGGGATTACGTATGACATGAGCGTATTATCGATGGTCCCAATTAAAAATGTCGGTAGTGCAATTTTAGGATATGTACTTTTCCACACCATTAGATTGGCGATATTAAGATCTATAAATGTATACGTATATTAATTACATCACGTAAAGATACCAAAGATAATAAGCTGTTGTTGAAGTATGTACCACAAGTAGTTTAGTTTTAAAATCCAAAACTAACTTCTACCTTCTCTCCTGAACATGTTCCGTTTTGTAAATCCGACTTTCTTAATAGGGACCATTTTTTGAAATTATATCCATGACATACACATACATACATACCTATATACCAGGTATGTATGTATGTATATGTCATGGATATAATTTCAAAAAGTTCTAAATTAACGGCTCCCGTGCGTTCGGTTACATACGTTTGGTTAGCTTAACAAGTGCCACTGTCTATCCTGCTTTAATCCCGCCGGGACTAAATTAAAGGAAGAGTTGTGTCCTTTTTTTTTTCTTTAAAAAAGTGAGTTGTTTCTGAATTCGACCCCCACCGTCCGCCGTAAACTAAAATTTTTATAGTTTGATCTTTATGTCCTGAAAGTTATTGCTAGCGTTTGAAAAATAAAACAATACTTCAAAAGGATGTCACGTTTTATAAACGTGAAAATAGCGCATAGCTACAAGATAGTTAAAAATGTATAGGTATGCACCTAGGGATGTTACCTAACTACGTATCTACTGAAATAGAGATTAGGTAGGTGCCAGTGGGTACCTACCCACCTAACTCTACACAATTGAATTATTTCATTGTTTTGTTTACCAACAGTACATACTAAGGTACTGGAAAATATATAAAACTTTTACTTGACATATTTACACTCCTTTGTTACACAGAAATATTGTCTGTCACGTGCGACACGTGATGTTAATGAACTCATTGGACGAGGAATTAATTGCTCTAAGGTATTGGTGTTAATAATTAATTTTGTGTAACAGATTAGACGGTCTGAAACCTTATGGACGGTATCATTCGTTTTGCAAATGGAGTATTTATTGTAGGTAGTTAGGAGGTACTATTCTAGTATTTTTTTATTCGCACTTTTTCATAGCGTAGGTAGTCTATATTCTAGTATTTACTCGATCCTATTGACTCCAATCGATGTTTGTACGAACAAAAACAAAAATGTTTCTACAAAGATCGGGCACCGGATCATCGGGCCTACAAAAAGTCAGCGGTGTATGCACCGCCTTATGGAGGCAGAAAATTCACATGCCGCATTGAACATATTATACGCATAGGTCGAGTCACTACCTCATTTTCGTTCGTAGCTCTGACCAACCACAACGACAAACTGTACTTTTATACATCGTTGTATTTCCAAATAAAAAAAAGTTAAATTTTAAGAAACCTAACCAGAAATGCATATCGTTTAACCCTTTCACTCACACACCCCGCCTGTCGACATGATAACAATAAAACTTCGATTGTCTAAAGTCGAGTGGCCGCGAAAGTGTTTAGTTTGTTCCGTGGGAGGGCACTCTCCATGGTTTCCATCAGAATTTAGGGTGAAGTGCCAATAATTGCCACGCTTGTCAGGAGGCTTGGCGATCGCAGTGGTGCTGTGGTTTAATTCACAGAGAGCGCTGCCCGTCCTCTGGAGAGTAGCCTCGGTCGCCTCTTACGACCCCCACGGGAAAACTTGGGCTGGGGTTCCAGATTACTTTTTAAATATTTTCATACATAACATCTGACAGTTTCATTACATACTTTTAAAGAGACATTGTGTATTCAAACAGACACTTCTTAACAATTTAAATGCTGTCCGTCACTCACACAAACTAATTTATAATTCGCACAGGGTAATAAACAAAGTAGCCGAAGTAAAGTAACCTTACTTTAGATCTAAACTTGCTATCAATGTTATTACGTGCCAAGCTCAACTAATAATTGAAACATCGGATGACGGATTTCGCTTACAAAATAGCTTTAATGTTGATATTTACGTGAGCTAAGCATCAGAAAATAAAATACACTTCACGCCTTTTAATCCCAAACCGGGGTAGGCAGAGGCACTTATGTAAATGCTCACAGTCCACGAAGCGTATTTAACCCAACGTGACAGGGGGTGAGCCCGTCGCCGTATTCCATACAAGTAAATAAAGCTATTTAAACGTGACAGGCACTGATCTACCTATGGTGGTATTTGAATGGAAAATTTCTTGAAATATTTGAATCTATTATTTAAACAGAACCAACGGTATGTTCTGTACTTTTCCATTTGAGTAGGTAAGTGTAGTGCATCGAATTTGTTTGTAGGTATCCAGTGGTTTGACCGATAGGTCTATCTGTTCAATGTTAAAAATGAGGTGTTCTCTTTAAAAAAAAACCCACAAAAGAGCGAGTCCCAAGACGAACGACCATGAAATAAAGTATGTAGTGGGCTAGTTGCATCTCTTTCATTTCCCACTATCTTTGACAGATTTATTTTTTAAAAACTTCTCATTAGCGAAACGTAGATTGGAGTAGGTCTTAAGGCCAAAAAAATGGTTTAGCACGTTGAGTTGAAATTGTAAATGAGGATTTTACCTTGGCGTAGGTATTATAACAACTTTATCGGAACGTTTTTGCCGACTACACCCTAAATTGAAGGGACAAGGTGATGGATGAATTGATTACACTTGTTAGTAAAGAAATGGTGTCCATGGCGCCTAGCTAAGTAGTTGTAGGTAGATACTCAGTTATATTGTATTCGTAGCAAAAAATCTATTAGGTAAAATAAATGTTCGAATTCCTTTGAGGCTAAATAATACAAAGTCAATCCACACTTCTCCAAAGACTATAATAAGTAGGTACCTACCTAATACCTACATTACTAAACGTGACCTATCTTGTTTCTTGGCAAAAAACGTCATAATGAGGCTAATAAACCGCTAGTATTCTTCTAGTAAGTGCCTACGCTAGTGCCACTTGATAACAGCTTGATTTGACTATTATAAGGCTGTGATACACGATACACAATATGCTAATCACTGGCATGATTTTGGGGAGATTACAAACAGAACTCCAGTTACACAAAGTTGACAATTATCACTAAGTGTCAAGGAGATCCGCCAGGATGTGGAACGACTTGCCGGAGTCTGTGTTTCCTGCGCAGTACAGTCTGAAGGTCTTCAAGTCGCGGTTGAATAGGTACCTAATGTACAAGTGTGCTCCATCGTAGACCACATCGCTGCTTAACATCAGACAGGATGGTGGTCAAACGCTTGTTCATAGTGATAAAAAAAAGGAGAATAGTTTCAAAACTATGCCAATAACTGACTTATGTATCGCGGTGTTTAGCAACCATTAGACCGAACCTACGCGACCGATTGTCGGATCTGCACAAAGCCTAACTTGTGTGTATGAATATTGAAGAGAGATCCATACATCGAAAAATGTATCGTCTATAGGTCCTAGAACAGTTCAAAGGCGTCTGTAGTCCAGTTGGTCGGATACTTGACCTGTAACCGGGAGGTCGCGGGTCCGAGTCCGGCTACTGGACGTGTACCAATGGGACTCTATTTTAAAGCCTATGTACGCAACGCAACGCTCGTACGGTGAAGGACAACATCGTGATGAAACCCGCACACCACGCAGTGTGCGAACCCTATAACGGCGACAGGCTCACCCCCTGTCACGCTGGGTTAAATACGCTTGGTGAACCGTGTGCATTTGCTTATTAAGCAAGTGCATCTGCCTACCCCGCTTTGGGATTAAAAGGCGTGAAGTGTATTTATTTTATTTTATTTAACAGTTCAAAGGTTTTCCTTATCCCACGAGGGACTGGCATTAGTCGTGCTTGTATTTGAATGTAAGCATCTAAGTAAATAAAAATAAATAATTATATAAAAAGGGCAACGCCAACTTGCCCGAGACACCTTTCCCTTCTTGATGTAAGCAGCGCCCGGGGGGTAGTCGGCCTCGTCCTCCGACGGGGCGGTCGCGAAGTTGAGCTGCTCCCCGCAGCCACGAGGTGGAAAACCGTCGTTCGAGTTGTAACTGAAAATAATGATGTTTCATTTTTAGTACATACGTCCAATTACTTGTAGTCTGCAGTTGTATGTAGTACTATATTTTATTAATCATTTGATCTATCTTGAGAGCGTCTGTGGTCCAGTTGGTCGGATACTTGACTAGTAACCGGGAGGTCGCGGATTCGAGTCCGGCTACTGGACGTGTACCAATTTTCTTTCAGCCTAACCCTACGTCCTCAGTGAACAAATTGATACGATGCGGTCCGGTGCGATGTCCGCACGAACGCACGCTGTCAATTTCAAATCTTCGTAATCAATACAAGTGTCCTACGTCTTTCCGACTGACATTTGTACGAGTAGTTGCGTTGCGGAAATGTCAATTCGGCTTGCGATTTTCGGACGAATTTCGTACGAAACATCAAAACAAACAATTTCAATTTCGTTTTCAATTTTATTTACTATAAAACCCGCACACCACAAGGTGTGTGAAACCTATAACGGCGATGGGCTCACCAGCTGTCACGTTGGGTTAAATATGCTTGGTGGACCGTGGGCATTTGCTTAGCAAGTGCCTCTGCCTACACCGCTTTGGGATTAAAAGGCGTGAAGTGTGTGTATTGATTGATATATCTTCCAATCGTTAATTCTTAACGATACCCCCGAGAGGTTTTATCGGATACGTACATACGTCACAGGTTTGTTTGAAGATCAAGTTATCAACATATCGCGTTGATAACTTGATCTTTCGGTATAAAGCTCAAGTTAATTTGTATATTGATTACTAGTGGACAGCGACAGACGTTGAACCTGTCTTAACTACATATATGAATATAAAATCAGTACAACCTCCAGGGTGGCCTGTGCCCAACAGGTAGTCACGAAATATATAAATTATCCTATCTCTAAAATTGGACGAAACTACATATAAATGCCAACTTTTGTGAATATCGGTCGGCCTTGGTGAAGAGTTCATTGGGAACAAACATCATGACACTGAATTTTTATATATCTCGACGTCAGAAGCATAAGGTCGGACAGTGGCGTGCACACCATATAGGCAAAAAGACACTGCCTACCTTAGTATTTTGGATACCCGACCGAATAATAGAGTTATTGTTAGATCTTTTTGTTGTTGTACTCACGACAGGCTAACGAATTCCTGTGTTTTATGAGTGAGTAGATAGGTAGATGTACCTATATTTTGTAAAGACAAGTTACCTATACATAGGTGTCAATCCTTGGGGATTACTGCCTACCTTGTCGTAAAAGCCAGTGCACGCCACTGAGGTCGGATGTGTCATTTTGTTACAATGGCACATCCGACCATATACTTCTGACATCGTGATATTAAGATTGTGACGGAGTCAGTTTAACTTGGTCCCGGTAGTTTTGGTGGTGTCGTTAACAATGACCGCTTCCAATGGGTCTGTTTTTCAGTGCTTATGTTCAGTATTTATTTATTGCATATGTCTTAAATCTAAGAACAAACCCTGTTAGGGTGTGGCAACAAAATTATAAAATTACATTTTTAAATAATAGATAACAATAAATATTTCAATAACATAACATATTACTTATACTCCTTGTATTATCACTAATTATATTATTAAATTTGTTTTTTACTATGTTGGACCGTGATATATGATGGCTCCTGTACTTATTTTTATAGGAATTTAATAAGAATCTGTGGAAATCCGTATACGTTATGTTAAATACACTCAGTGCTCTCTGGGCATTTGTTGTTCAGTGGTTATCTCAAGGATTTAAAGACGTGAGCATATTCATTCATCATTTCGTTTTGATTAAGAATAGAAATAAAGTACACATATAAATAAGTAACTATGGTAGGTAGTATTGACTCGTAGATCGACAAATGTTAACAAGTGACGATTTACCGAAGTTATACCTAAATTTCATGTGACAAAGACAGGAGATGAGTTATTCCAGTATGGCACCTCGGAAGGTTCACCATAAGATGGATTAATTAGGAAAACACGCTTCCGGGAATTCTCCCCGCCACACGTATTTTCCGGATATCCGTCCTAAGGTGGCAATCCCGCCTTTTTGAGGTGGAGACACTGGAATGACCCGAGTAACGTTAGCTTTGTCCCCTTCTCCTTATCTGTAACATGTTGCTGAACAATTCATTAATGATATTGTACTTTTGACGTCATTACTAAAACCCTAAACAATGTTAATTATCATGCACAAACTGTTAGTCTGTGCCTCTGGGAAAATTACCTAAGTAATACATTTATCACATAACTCTTTGTTATCTCAGTACTATTTACGTTAGCTATTTTGGATTAATTAAACAATAGGTAAGTCATTTGATTTGGCTCACGTGGATATTATGACGAGCTATCAAAATATACTATATGGTATTTACGCATGAATTTCTAAGTATTTTTTTTACTAATTACCTGTGAACTAGTTTCAGATGGTAGTAGGTAAATTGACTGAAAGATTGACATGCAGACACAGACACCTATCATCATCTATACATGCAATATACATAAAAGAAAACGTACATAATGGCACTCATGTTTTTTTGCCACTTTCGACAGTTACGTAAATAATATCAAACTTAATTCAATAAACAGAAATCCGAACGAGAAAATTACAATATAGTAATCTAATAATATTAATAAGTATCCGACTTACTACAGGAAGGTATTTCAATGCCAATAATATTATTCTAAATGGACTCGACAGACGTTGTCCTGTCTTAACTATATCCAGGGTGGCCTGTGCCCAGCAGTGGATGTCATTTTTTTTCTTTCATAAGAACCTTCTGCTGTCATTAATAAGCACAACAAAGAAAGAATTAGCGAAATCGGTCCACCCGTTCCGGAATGACAACGAAAAGTGGCTTTGATTTTTATATGTAAGATTTATCCTTAAACAACCTGATTACTAACTATATCCAATTCCACAGGAAATCATTTTACAAAAAAAAAAAACATGGAAAACAATGTCACGTGGAGCGATACGTAAAATCACCTCGGCTATGCCTCGTGAGATATCGGTTTCCTACCATCACTAACATAGTCGAGTACAAAATAAAATCAATATTTCATAAGTCTAATATTAATATTAATGCCACTGTCATATTCGTTTCCCGAGTTACTTTGAATAATATGGATAAACAAGTAGTTACATACCAACAAGTATGTTGTGCGTGGTCACGTGCGGTCGTTTCTATGTTAAGATTATACGTTCCACTTACCACAAAAAAATCTGACGAAGATTTTTTATTCTATCGAATTTGAATGTGAAAACTATAAATCTGTAACGTCCTCATCGGGAACAGGCGATCCTTTGACAGATGACAAGTTGCCTCCCGCTCCACTTACAAAACAATGACCACGATTTTATTTTAGTCACGTTGTTAAGACATCTGGAGGTCCTAGGTGCGTCATTCGTCATTCGTGTTTATTGTCGAGTTGCATTTTTCATGTGCACGAGGCTTTAGCGAAGTGGGAATCATTTTGTGTCGTAACTACGCAAATTATTTGTATTCAGGCAAAGATGATATTATGTGAGATACCTTACCCATTATAAATATCATTGCTTTTGAAATAAATGCAAAATCAATTTTGCTAATAGCCAACTAGCTAACTGTAACTAACACAAGATACGAAGAAGGATAGTTTATAAGGATATGTTCAATGTTTATGTATGGTATCTACTTTAAAATATGTTTTATTGTATTGTATTTGTTTTATGGGCCGGCACCGGCAGCCCACTGTGCAGAGCATGCATGGAGGCAGAGGAGACAGCGGAACACATCTTACTGGAGTGCCGGATTGTGGAAAAATACAAGGCGACTCATCTAGAACAGCGACGATCCCTGCAGGAGATCATCAAGGACACAAAGGGTTTGTTACGATTCTTCGAGGAGCTGGGGTGGTTGGAGTAGCGCCATACAAATCACGCACAATAGGCGCACTGGACGTCGAGTTGCGGAAACGCCCCGTATCATCTACATTTGCCGATACCTGTTTATAGAATTATTGTTATAAGAAAAATTGAGTTTGCGACTATAATTATAACCAACGACGATCTTACTCACATTATTACGAATCAATTTTCTATTTAAAAGTGACTTTGACAAAATAACGTCGCTTTATAAATCTCAATCCATGGTAACTACACACAAAAATCGTATACATTTTTTCATTTAGGTCAATTGTAGAGTCACAAAATAAATTTGAAAAAAAAATGCTCTGTATAAATTTTATTAGATAAGATAAACAATGTATGATTGTGAACGAACAATGTGTTGTAGTATAGACGACAGCATCAGGAAATCAGTGACGGCAGCACGTGCAGGAGCTGCATGTTACTATGTCACCGTTCATATCTAAATAGCTTACTAATAGTATAAATGGGAAAATGAGTTTGTTTCTTTGTTTGTTTGTTCCGCTTTCGCGCCGTAACTACTGAACCGATTGCTTTGAAATTTTGCCGACGTATAGTTAGAAGTCCGGTTTAAATAATAGGGTACTTTTTATACCGAAAAAAAAATGATATTCCGGAGGGAAAACAAAAATATTCCTTTATACCGCAATATAACCGAAGTCCTCGCGGGCGAAGCTTACTGACTGACTGACTGACATGTCAACGCACAGCTCAAACGGCTAAACTTAGGCACTTGAAATTTGGAACGGACGTAGCTTAGGTACCGTAGGAGTGTACTAAGAAAGGAATTCCAGAAATTCCCACGGGAACGGGAATTAACGGGAAAATACTTTTGTATGAAAAATCTAAACCACCCAAGTTAGACGCTTGAAATTTGGGATGCAGGTACTACTAAACTACGCGAATGAAATCGCGGGGCATCCACTAGTTCAATATAAATGCTGAAATTGAATCGAATGATGCGCACGCGGCGAGCGCAGCGGCGCTCGTGCAGCATTACGAAATTAAACGTGCATAATCCTCAACGAGTACATCTGAGGCAGTCTCAGTACATGACATAACCGACAAGCACTAACTATCGAGCGTCCTAATTACAATGAAGAATGAAGACTAATTAGGACGCTCATCTAATTATATTTTTTTATTTGTTTAGGATAGCCAACAAGAGATACATTCACACATAACACTTATAAACTAAGTACAAATTCATTGACAAAAATGTTATCTTAATTAAAACCACTACATTGGCCAATATTAAGAGTGGAATACTATACAATTATCATGACGGACACGTTGGTGTAGTGGTCAGCATGCCTGCCTCTGCTCTGTAGGGTCGTGGGTTCGATTCCCACCGCTTAGATGTGTCTGGGCGTTTTATTTATATAAGTATATATTTAAATGAAAAAAGAAAAATATTTAAGTAAATATATCTCGTTGCCTGATTTCCATAACACAAGTGCTTTAGCTTCTTAACATGGGATGAAGGCAATGTGTGTGTTGTTGTAAAATATTTATTTATAAATTACATTAATAATTGAATCAAATTCAAATAATTTTATTGCCTTCATGTGTGTACAATAGGTGTTAGTTTTATGGTGTAGTCTCAACATGAAACCCTGCTAGGGCACTGCAACATGAATGAAACTAAAGCTGCTTAACATCAGGCAGGGTGGTGGTCAAACGCTTGTTCATAGTGATAAAAAAGAACAATTAAATTATCGAATTCGATAATGAATTAGATTGAAAATCAATAATTGTTTGTACTGTGTTAGTTACCCATTTAAAATAATACGTCTAGTAGGTAAATTATCATTACTTTTACTTTCTAAACATGCACGGAAGATTTTTCTGTACTTTTCCTTAACACAAACAGCTATCCGAGCGTCAGCGTTCGATAACAATTAGGTATGAACTTATGAATAAAACAAACGTCTATTTTCCTCCGCTATGGTTTCCTTAAAAGCAATAAATGATAATAAAATCTTTATTAGAATTTTCACTTAACTCTTTCCCGGACAGTAAAAGCCTATAGGCATTATAACAATAAAACATCTATTGTGTCTATTTTACTGTCCGCTATAAATTCAAAAAATTCTTTATTCACTCAATTCACAATTATTTTCACGACAAAATAAAAAACAACAATGACCGCCCCTGTAAGATAGTCCTTGGTTGTGAGGTCCTTCTATGCTTTACATTTGGTGGCGCAATCTGGTTATAACTTAAACCTAAAATAAAATATATACACACATCAAAAGTGTCTAGGGATCAAGTACATTTTAGAAGATCACAATCAAGAATATATTTTACAAAAACTGAATTCATTCATAATTTATTCAAAATGTGGTAAATAAGTCATTGTTGATACAGGCATGGGGAATTAAGTAGTAGACCAATCCAGAAGAATAGATTTGATTTAAATAAATTAGATTTTTTATTTAGAGCTAAAAATGTTCTTGATCCCTAGACACTTTTGATGTGTGTATATAATCAACATTATTGCTAATAAGTATAAAAATAAAAATTGGTTGGAAATAGAATTAAAACTAAAACTAGACTCATAGAGATCACTACCTATTACGCATTACCTCAAACAATACTAAAAACAAGTCAGTTTAGGTAACACGTACCTACCTACTGTAAAGTTGTACTGAATACCCTCCAGCAGCAGCGTGGTGGTCCACGTGAATGCCGTTGCCACGTAGTGACGTCGTACGACGAGCCGGCGGCCGGGTCACGTTGCGCCCCTCGTGTACCTTGCGCAAGGCGAGGGGGCATGTTCTAGAACATTCGAGTGAAAGCGCGTGGCCGGGACGTGCCACTAGATGGGCTGCGTAAGAGGAGGAAAACTCGATGGCAAACTTTTTGGTGGCTTCCGCTAGCGATTACGAAATAGACACATCTTTATGATTATAAATGTTTTGATTTTTGATGATTTTTTTTCCTTAGCGGCTGTTTTTATTGAGTATTGGAAGTGCCCGCGCGGTTTTACCGGCGTTTAGTACGTTCACGTGAAATTTACGCGATAAAGTTCAGCTAGCTAGAAAAGCTACGTAGATAGCCTTTGTTCTAGCTTTGCCTTCTTACAATTTTTTTTTCAGTCAATGTTATACTATTTATTTTGTGCTTTAGGTTAGATGCTATTATTATTGATAAAAGTTTGGCGTACTTACTTGAACAGTTACCATCTTGTCTAATGTTTTTCATACGAATTACAACCTTAGGGTTTTAGACCAGTTTTTAAACAGACTGTACAGTGTACGTAAAACAATTATAGTGCCTGACAGCTGACTTTTGATTTTTTCTACGAAGAACTCGATATTATTTGTTTTGATAGATTTTATCTACACTATAATAAAACTGTTCGGAGTCCAAAACTGTATGCTTTATACGAGAAAACCACTGGATTATATCAAGTTGCCGTTACAGAAGCTGAATTTCATATTTATGGAAAAAATATCTGTCTGTCTGTCCGCGAATCGCGTCAAAACGGCTGAACAAATTTGGTTGATATTTGGCACGCAAATACCTTATACATTGGAATAACATTTAGGCTAATTTTTATTCCGGATATTTTTTTAGCAAAACAACGTTTGCCGCGTCAGCTAGTTTCTATATAAAAAGAAACTATCGTGTGGAAACATAGTATGTAAGTAATATTACTAAAGTTGTAGTTACAAAGGCGTAAAAAATTTACTTACACAGGCTTATCTTTCACGACTGAAATACAGCACCTACATAGATAAGTAAAGTACCATCCACATAGCACAGATCTACGGCATAACATTCACACGGGGTCAAATCCGTCTAACTATAGGTACATATTATGCAGTGGCGTGCGCTGGCTTTCACGACAAGGTAGACAGTAATCCCCAAGGATTGACAACTATGTATAGGTAACTTGTCTTTATGAAATATAGGTACCTACCCTCACCCACAAAACACAGGACGTTCGTTAGCCTATGATGCAATAGCTGTATTATTAGGTCGGGAAGCCAAAATACTAAGGTAGGCAGTGACTTTTTGCCTATATGGTGTGCATGCCACTGATATTATGTTACCTAGTAGTTTTTCTACATAAATACATTCAGCTTAATAGGTACTTTCCAACCCGGGCGAGGACTGCGGGACGTGTGCATTGAGCATTGCCATCATAAACGGAGCTAGCTCTAAAGGAACTTTGTATCGCCACAATAGCTCAGCTAATATTGAGGCTGTACAGCTTACCCTGGCCGGTACTGCACACGTGTCGCACGCGCACGATATAAGCTAAACAGGTACTAATTTATTGGACTAGCCGGCTACAATGTTGCATTGACACAACGACCGACCACGGCTTAGATAGTTTGAACTTTGCACCACACTTCATGATATCATCTTGGCTGAGATCAAACCTAATTAAAATGTTCAGCTAGAAAACTACGTACTCGGTAAGTACTGATCTACAGAGCATAAAAATACCCCGAGGTGCCCCGAGCAATGGTTCAATTCTCCATGCAAAATGTCACGTCTCGAGGCAAACAATGGGGAATTTTCTTTGACGTTTTTCTGACAGATTTTTGTCATACTTTCTAAACAAAGTTTAACAGTAATGACAGTTCTCCGCCGCGCCTACGCACTACAAAATAACTGATAGATGTCACC